>LBNU01036880.1:3164-32547 GCA_014162995.1 Artemisia annua | reverse complement strand
GAGGGGTATCGGGCTATTAAAAATATGTATGGGCTATTGCGTTTAGTAGTTTACCGAAAGCTTACGCGCGAATTTTAAACCGCGTCAAGTAAAGACTAATTTTACAATTAGCGCAAGGAAATATTTTGCCACTTTGGCAAATTATTTTGGAACGCTTAATGAAATGTAAGAAAAAATATTTATTGGGAGCCCATTGGGTACCTCGAGCTGATCACATTGCATGGTTAAAGCGTTTATTAAATAGGATATTCGAAATGATTCATTGCTGTAATTGTCCTTCAACAATCTTACTACAAAATAATATTTGAAATGAAAATGTAGTAATATAATTTTAAATATGGTCTATTGCCATTATGAAATATTATGGATCGGTCAAAAATTTTACGTTTATGAATTTAAAAATTAAACGTTAAACGTTTCAAGTAAGTCCTTAAATATAAATAAATCGAGTTTAGAAAATAGTATTGACCTGTAAAATAGCACGGGTTGCATACTGCACAACCATCCATATCTTAATTATTAAAATGCGCATTGTTGAAAAGATTTTCATCACGAAAAAGGACTGAAAGGATTCGTAGGAATTCACTAAGAAAGTAGTTGATTTTTCTAAACAACCATGTGTCATTATAGAATGTAACTATCTTGATATGTCCGAAAGCGGAGTCATTTAGTAGATTGAATTCTTATGTAGTAGTTAGAACATGACATGACATCATGTCGATCTGTATTTCTACTCATTTTTAGTTGCCGCAGCAAAACAAGATTTTACACCAAACTTTTATATCATAATTGGAATAATACTCCTAGACCTCATCATGGAATTATACACAAGTATATGCTTAGTTCTTATTTGATTTCTTTTTAAAAAACTATATTCATACAAACAAGGATTGACAACCTTTGTTAATAAACAAGTTCTACTATAAATAAACAAATCCCTTGGGACGATCTCGACTTACCCCCTTTATTACACCGGACGAGTATACTTGCTCGTATGTGCTAAAGAATTAATCGGATAAATCGTGTTTATAAATTTTAAAACTTGCACTAGCAAAAACGCACATCAGTCAGTAAACTCATTTTATTACTTTTCTGACAAAACCGTGGCTAAAAACTTTATTTTACGTATTCGTGTCCAAAAACGTCAAACCGGGATGTAACGGTTTCATTTAAGCTTAAACCGACACACGATACACCAACACGGGACAAAAGTTATATCATTTCCCCCCTCCCCCTTGGGTCCCTAGCCGGCCGCATCACCATCTAGTTACCATCCACCAACCATCCATCACATGGGATTAAGCCTATTGTCCACAATTAACCCTTTTAACCAAGAAACACCTTATTGTCCAAATCTATTATCCAACCCATGTTTAAACTAGTTATATGAGATCATTTTCATCTCATTTTCTCCTTGTCTTCTCTTCTTGGCCGAGCTAACACACACACACACACACACATTATTCATACAAAAATTTGACGATCAAGATTATTTGGGTGGTAATTACAAGAGTTTGGGTTATATATATATAAGCTAATTTGGGTTAAATTGGAAGAGTTTTGGGTCTCTCTTTGTGTCCTCCTAGCCACGTTCACATCCAAACACTTTGTAAGGATCATCAAACTTTTCTAATCTTGTTTATTTCATGTTTTTATGATGATCTAAGGTGTTACCAAGTGTTATATATACATATTTTGTTAAGTTGACAACTATATACATATTGGGTTTGCATGCATGTAATTCGACCTCAATAAATGCTATGTAGTCATTTTAGTATTTCTTGCTTGTGTGGTAAATATTGTTACTTGTGGTATTAATTTGGTGGTACAAATGTGATTTACACTAATTACGCGAGTTTAAGACGATATATACACTTATATGTGTATATATATATTTCGGCTAAAACAAAAATAAGAAATTATTGGGGTTTTGAAAAATATAAAATTTTGGCTCAAGTGGTGAATTGGTGGAAGTTTTAGTTGAAGGATTATAATTAAATACATATTAAGTAACTTTAACTAATTATAAATAATTAGTTAAAAATGTGATTTTTGGTGAAATTTATTTATTATAGTCGAACCATATTATTTTTAAGTGTATAAAAATAATATTGACTAAAACTTGTATTTTGAGGATTAAACATAATTAAAAGAGTTAATTATGTTTAAATGTAAAAGATATATAAAATTTAACAAATTAAATTGGTTATTGGGCCAATGGGCCCAATGAGCCCAATTATGGACTCGTTGGCAGTTGGGCCGAGCCCAATGGGTATTTTTCCAACTTTGACTTTTTGACCAAAAATTATTATCGGACGTGTAAAAATTAAATTCGATATATAACGATATATTAAACGTAACTAAAACCGTATTATATAGTTTTGGACTAATATTGGGTTAACGGGCCCAATAGTGAAATTTAAGCCCAATAAATATTTCGGATGACGAAAACGAGTTTTTACATATATTTGGACATACGGAGATTATTTTTATAACGTAGAACGGATTAAAAACGATAACTATATATATAACGAATAATATAGTTATTACGTACTAAATTCTACGTATAAGGTGACTAGTAGACTATTTGAGAAATTGCAACACTTGAGAAAATGGAAACGTTTAACAAACAAACGGGTCATGCCCAAATTTCTAAAAATTATAACACTTAGAGTATTTTACAAAATACTTACCTTTATATATACTTTTCTAAATTTCAAGTATATATATATATATATATTATAAGGACTTAATATTTGATTATATTATAAATAATAAAATATATTTATAATATAATACTTCTTCACAAATATAAATTTCATAAATGTTTCTCGAGTATATTTAATTAATTATAAACTAAATTAATTAAATACTTAAGTACTACTATTATACTAATTAATATATATATATATAAACTAATTATATATATATTACTAAGTACTAAGACGATGAATGCGATAAACGGATGTTCCGTTATACACCTCCACACCATTCACCATCGCCACGAGCCATTGAAACGAGCTATTCTAATGAATTACTTTTGAAACGTACGTACCACACAACAAGCAAGAAATACACAAGCACATGGTAACACTTAACGTAAAAACCTTTTTTTTTTTAAAAAAGAGTGGAACACTTAACGCATGAACGTTGTACTAAGACATACCCTACTTACCTAGGTCGCGTGTCGGAGCGGTTGCACTATTTACTTATTGACTAGCGGATTGCTATCTTTTATGGTGAGTTTATAGCCCCATTTTCTTATAAGTACTGTTTTATAAACCTTGGGGTGAGAAACATGCAAAACTGTTTTCATGGACCGAAACTGAACTTGTTTTTATGCACTAGTATGCGGAAACCTAAGTTTGCTTGAATCCCATTTGCCCATTATCAACACCGTCAATTCCTGCTGGGAAACGCGTATGTTATAAATAGATCTATTGAGGGTGACTCCTCCGTTCGGTTGGCCGTACTGTGGTCAAGGCGAACGTATACCATGACGACCTTTCGCCGAGTGACTGGGGATTATCACTCGCGGGCACTTATATTTTATTTAATGCCTTTGGCATTCTTGTCTAGTTCGGTGGTTGAGCTTAGTGTTGCATACGGGTTTAGTGTATACTTGCTGATTATTGCTATGGTCCATATGTGCTATTTGATTTAAACCTATAGACTCACCAGCGTTAGCTGACTTTTAGCATGTTTTTCAGGTGCTTAAAGTATGTATATGTTGATGGCAGTGCATGGCGAGGTCATAAGAATCTTAAGTGCTTTTACACAAGCGTTACTCTGAAAACAATGGGACAGTCATGTAACTGGGCCTTATTTTATAAAACTTGAACTTATGTATTACATTTGACTTAAAAATTATGTAATATAATTTAATGGATTTCTACTCCGTTCTCTTTATCTTGTGTTGTGATTCCTATTTCGTAGCACCCCAAATGCTTGTATGCTTCCGCGAATCTATATTTTTGGGGGTGTTACATATAGGTACCCTCACCAGAAAAGACCTTTTTCCAAATCACCAGTATCCTCAAGAACTACTTTTCAAAGTACTGGTAAGACAAATGTTTCTCAAAAAGTACCTTCACAAAGTACTGCTAGGTCTTCACCCACTCAAGTTACTGCTACCCCTTTTTCAAATGTAAGACCAAGGAAGTTCAATTCTTATCAACCTAGAAGGTCTTACAGCTCAAATAGAGTACCTAGATCTAAGAACCCAACAAACAGTGTTAAATCTAACTGGGTTAAGAAAGAAAGTACTGATGGGGGACAACCAGTACTTTCAGCAAGTAAAGGTGAAAAAGAGAGTGTTGTTGAAAATCCAACACAGGTTTTGGGACCAAAGACAATAATTCTTGATCATGCTTTCAAAAACAGTGGAGATTACATACTCAAAGAATTTAAGTATGTCACTCCACAAGGGGAACACAAGTCAGTCATGGCTTGGGTTCCTAAAAGAAACTAACCTTTTCATCTTTTGTGCAGGGCAACCCAGAGGAGGAGCTTAAGGATCATATTATTATTGATAGTGGTTGCTCTGGCAGCATGACATGAGACAAGTAGATCCTGTCAGACTTTAAGGCATATTTTGGAGGAAAAGTTGCTTTTGGGAATGATCCAGATGGAGGAAGAATTACTGGCAAAGGAACCATCAAGACAGGATGTATTGATTTTGAGAATGTTCGTTATGTGAAGGAGCTTAAGTTCAACCTTTTGTCAATATCTCAAATTTGTGACAAGAAGTATCCTATGTTATTCACTGACAAAAAATGTCTTATTCTCTCTCCTGAGTTCAAGTTTGTTGATAATCACTTGGTAACACTGAGAATACCAAGAACCAATGATGTGTACAGCTTAGATTTGAAGAACATCAACTCTACTGGAAGTGCAACATGTTTAGTAGCAAAGGCAACACTTGAAGAAGCACATCTATGGCATAGAAGATTAGGTCATCTTAATTTCAAGAACATCAACAAGTTGGTTAAAGGCAATTTAGTTAGAGGTTTGCCTTCTAAAACATTCAAGACTGATCATTCATGTTTGGCTTGCAAGAAGGGTAAACAACATAAAGCTTCATGCAAAAAGATTGCGGAGAGAACTATTAGAGAGCCTTTGGAGTTGTTGCGCATGGATCTATTTTGACCTGTTTCTGTTGAAAGCTTAAACAAGAAGAAACACTGCTTAGTTGTAACAAATGATTGTAGCAGATTTAGTTGGGTCTTTTTCTTTGGATTCAAAGATGAAACCTTTGATGCTATTCACGATCTTATAATTGCCCTTGAAAATCAATTAAGACTCAAAGTAAGATCCATTAAATGTGATAATGGGACTGAATTCAAAAACAAGCTTATGGATGAATTTTGTGCCAAGAAAGGAATTAAAAGGGATTTTAGCATTGCTAGAACTCCTCAGCAGAATGGTGTTGCAGAAAGGAAGAATAGAACATTGATAGAAGCAGCAAGAACAATGCTTGCAGATTCTTTATTACCTATTCAATTTTGGGCTGAAGCTGTAAGTGCTGCTTGTTATGTGTTGAATAGAGTATCAGTCACTAAACCTCAGATTAAGACACCTTATGAGTTGCTTATGGGAAAGAAACCAAACATTCGTTTTATGAAACCTTTTGGCTGTCCTCTGACTATTTTTAATACTATTGATTCTCTGGGAAAATTTGATGGCAAGTCAGATGAAGGATACTTATTGGGTTACTGTACCAACAGCAAAGGATTTAGGGTGTACAACAAGGTTACCAGAAAGGTTCAAGAATGTCTTCATGTTGATTTTCTTGAAGATCAAGCAAATCAAAAAGGTAAAGGTCCTGATTGGATGTTTGATCTTGATATTTTGACTCCTTCTATGAACTATGTGCCTGTCAGAGAAGAAAATCAAGTTGTTCACAAAGAAGATGCCCAATACATTTTTCATGGAGTCAATGTTAGACCTGAAGATGTTCCTGATAAAGAGCCCATAACTATTGAAAAGGAGCAAAGTACTGTTCAACCTCACTCCACAGTATTTGATGAAGATCAGGCCATTCAAGAGGAACTTAATAGAATGCTTTTTCAAGAAACCATGACAAACTCCTATGAAAATGCTCAGAGGAGGGCTTATGAAGAAGCAAAGAAGAAGGCTAAGTTCACATATTCCTCTCATAGTACTTTGAATCAAAGTACTGCTGACCCATTTGAAAGTATTTCAGGTGTCTTAGATACATCCAATTGGATCAACACTGATGACTTGCATGATCCAAACATGCCTGAGTTAGAAGAAACTGATGATGAGTTACCAGATGAAGGCATTTTCTCACATGCAGATCCTGACCTCACAAATTTGGAACATGATCTTGAAGTTCTACCAACTTCTAACTTAAGAGTTCATAAAAATCATCCTGCTAGTAAAATCATTGGATCTCCCACTTCTGGAGTAATCACAAGATCAAAAGCTAAAGGTCTCTCTAAGCAACATAATGCTTTACTTAGCTTTGTTTATAAACAAAATAGGGTGAATCATAAGGATCAACAAACATGCTTATTTGCCTGCTTTATATCTCAAGATGAACCCAAGACAGTAGCTAAAGCATTAACTATTGAGAGTTGGGTGGAAGCCATGCAAGAAGAACTTCTACAATTCAAGCTTGAAAATGTTTGGGTATTATGTGATTTACCAGATGGAAAGAGATTAATTGGTACAAGATGGGTTTTCAGGATTAAGAGAGATGAAAGAGGGAATGTCATCAAGAACAAAGCACGATTGGTTGCACAAGGATATAGACAAGAAGAAGGAGTGGACTATGATGAAGTGTTTGCTCTTGTAGCAAGAATTGAAGCTATAAGGTTATTTCTTGCTTTTGCATCATATATGGGATTTACTGTTTACCAAATGGATGTCAAAAGTGCCTTTCTTTATGGCACTATTACAGAAGAAGTCTATGTTAAACAACCTCCTGGTTTTGAGGATCCTGCACATCCAAACAAAGTCTATAAAGTTATCAAGGCTCTGTATGTCCTCCATCAAGCTCCTAGAGCTTGGTATGCTAGACTCTCCGCTTTTCTATTAGAACATGGTTACAGGAGAGGTGCAATTGATAAGACTTTGTTTATCAAAAGAGACAAAGAGGATATTATGCTTGTTCAATTCTATGTGGATGATATTATTTTTGGAGCTACAAAACAATCAATGGTGAACGAATTTGAGCACCTCATGCAACAAGAGTTTCAAATGAGTTCCATGGGTGAATTAACTTTCTTTTTAGGGCTTCAAGTTCAACAATCAAACCATGGAATCTTCTTTAACCAAGATAAGTATGTTGCTGAAATTCTTAAAAGATTTGATTTCACAACTATCAAGCCAGCAACCACACCTATTGATCATACTAAAGCATTAGGCAAGGATGAAGATGGAGAAGCTGTGGATGTCAAACTTTACAGATCTATGATTGGTTGTCTTATGTACTTAACTGCATCTAGACCTGACATCATGTTTGCTGTATGTTTATGTGCAAGATATCAAGTCACACCCAAGGTCTCTCATATGTATGTAGTCAAGAGGATTTTTAGATATCTCAGGCATCAACCTAAGTTAGGATTGTGGTATCCCAAGGATTCATCTTTTCACTTGGAAGCCTTTTCAGACAGTGATTATGCAGGGGATAATTATGATAGAAGATCAACCACTGGAGGATGCCAATATCTTGGAAACAGATTAGTCTCATGGAAATGTAAGAAACAAACCATTGCAGCAACATCATCCACTGAAGTAGAATATGTTCCTGCTGTAAGTTGTTGTGCACAAGTACTTTGGATGCAGAATCAACTCTTGGATTATGGATTCAATTTTAAGAATACTCCTATCAACATTGACAATGAGAGTACAATTTTCATTGTGAAGAATCATGTTTATCATTCCAAGACCAAGCATATTCAGATTAGGCATCATTTTATTCGTGATTGTTATGAGCACAGGCTTATTAATGTGGTTAAGGTCCACACAGATGACAATGTAGCTGATTTACTCACAAAGGGATTTGATGTTTCCAGATTCAATCATTTAGTGGTGAGTATTGGTATGATGAATAATTAGGGTACATTTGAGGGGAGGATTTAGTATAGTTTAGCATACTTTCTTACAGTCTTTTTGAAAGTATTGGTTTTAGTGTATTTAGTACCTATGCTTTGTTTGCGGGGAGGCAATACAGTTCTTTGTTGAAGATGTTCTTTGATGTTTTTGCCCTTATGTATCTATGTATGGTAATGAGGATAGAAAATACTGCTTGAAGGAAAGTACTTCTTAGTACTCACTGTAAAGTACTGCTTCTCAACATACTGCTCCATTCCCAGCTTCTGAATCTTCTCAATATACTGCTTCAAGGGAAGGTACTGCTTCGCAAAGAACTGCACATGCTGACTCAGATCAAGATGTGAATCAACCACCAACTCCCAACGATTATACTTCCACAGATGGGTCTCAAACATCTGGAGGAGATGAGGGAGTGATGGATAATTATGCTTTGACAAGAGAATTAAGAAGGCTGAAGAAAGACAATGAAGCTCAAGCTGCACAAATCTTGAAGTTGCAAACTAAGTTCAAGAGATTGCATAGATTTGTTTGGCCACTAGTTAAGCATCACAGGTTATGGGTGAAGCAACAGAAAAAGAGTGGTCAGCAATCTCAGAAGGTCTCTAAGTCTAAGAAAAAGAAGTTCAAAAAGTAGTCTTCATTCACATTGGAGAGGAATAATGAGAATCTGAATGAAGATGCTAAAACTCATGAAGATTCATATGAAGAAGCTCTTTATGATGATACACCACTCTTTGAAAATATTGTTCATCAAAATACTGCTCAAAGAAAAAGTGATGAAATTGAGCAAGTTAATGAGAATGCTGCTGTTGTTGATGTTAAGAGTGGAGATGCAGAAAAAGTAGATGTTCAAAGTACTGGTGTTCAAGGTACTGCTTCTCAAGGTACTGTTAGGCAAAGTCCAATTATACCAAGAACCTTGGATTTTGATGAAGAAGCTGGTCCTTCAACAATTATACCTGAAGAAGTTGGTACTTCAAATCCAATTCAGCAAGAAGAAAGTAAAGAACATAGTGCTAGTGATGATGAGACCATTGCTAATATGTTGTTGAACATCTCAAGACCAACAGGTATTAGTATTCCTGGAGTTGAACAACCTCAAGCTAATCAATCTTCTTCTCAATCTACTCAAGAGATGGATCCAAAGGATAANATAAGTTCAAGAGATTGCATAGATTTGTTTGGCCACTAGTTAAGCATCACAGGTTATGGGTGAAGCAACAGAAAAAGAGTGGTCAGCAATCTCAGAAGGTCTCTAAGTCTAAGAAAAAGAAGTTCAAAAAGTAGTCTTCATTCACATTGGAGAGGAATAATGAGAATCTGAATGAAGATGCTAAAACTCATGAAGATTCATATGAAGAAGCTCTTTATGATGATACACCACTCTTTGAAAATGTTGTTCATCAAAATACTGCTCAAAGAAAAAGTGATGAAATTGAGCAAGTTAATGAGAATGCTGCTGTTGTTGATGTTAAGAGTGGAGATGCAGAAAAAGTAGATGTTCAAAGTACTGGTGTTCAAGGTACTGCTTCTCAAGGTACTGTTAGGCAAAGTCCAATTATACCAAGAACCTTGGATTTTGATGAAGAAGCTGGTCCTTCAACAATTATACCTGAAGAAGTTGGTACTTCAAATCCAATTCAGCAAGAAGAAAGTAAAGAACATAGTGCTAGTGATGATGAGACCATTGCTAATATGTTGTTGAACATCTCAAGACCAACAGGTATTAGTATTCCTGGAGTTGAACAACCTCAAGCTAATCAATCTTCTTCTCAATCTACTCAAGAGATGGATCCAAAGGATAAAGGAAAAGGAATCATGATTGAAAAGAAGAAAAAGAAGAAGAAATACACTTTAGCAGATTTAAGAGCTATTAAGGAAGCTAAAAATGAAGAAGCTGCCAGAAAATTTCAGGCTGAATTGAATGCTGAAATTGAAAGGTCAGAGAAGCTAGCTGTTCAACCAAGAAGGCCACACGACATTGCTAAAGAAAGAAATACCATGATGAGTTATCTGAAGGGTCGAGGATATAAAGGTTTACAGAAGTTGAGATATCCAGAGATGAAAAATCTATATGATGTTGTTAAAGAGTCTATTCAAAGAAGTCTTGATAATTTCATTCCTATGAACTCTGAAAAGGAAAAGCAATTTATGGAGGCAAGAAAAGATAGAGCTGCCAAAAGAAGTTCAAAGATAAAAAGGACAACTAATGATGATAAGCCATTAAAGAAGTTCAAGTTGAGAACAGATACAGTTGATGAGCTGAGAAATTATCTAAGAGTTGTTGATTTTGAGCTTTTAGTGCCCAAAGAAGTTGTTGAGACAAAGTCCTTGATCTCTACATTTGAAGTTGTTACATCATCAGAAGGAGATTATCTGATCTTTCATAGAGAAGATGAAAGATTTACAGCTTTCAGTGTGTTGTGGGACATACTGCACATGATAGATAGAGAAGACTTATATCATCTGTATCAACTTGTGCAAGACTATTTTGAGCATATTCCACCAAAAGGAGTAGGCTTAATCTTATTGGGTAATCTTACAACTATCTGGGAAACCAAGGAAACAAGTAATGATGCTCTCTGGGATACTCAAGAAGATTGGGAAATCACAAGATGGAGATTCTTTGAATCATCAGGAGTACATTTACTTGAGTTGGAAGATGGTACCATGATTCATATGCTAGCAGAAAGGAGATATCCTCTTACAAGAGATCTCATGATCAGAATGCTAGATCATGGTATGGAAGTTGAACATGAGAATGAAAAAGCACTTATGGTGATTGATTTGTTTATCAAATGGACAACTTTAGAAGATGATGATGCATAGTTACTGGTATGATTTTGGTTATATAAATCTTTTGAAGAATAAGTACTTTATTCAAAGTACTGCTAGACAAACAGTACTTTATCAAAGTACTGCTTGCAGCATAAAACCAGTAAAATCTTTTGTTAATAATTAGTAATTTTTTTTTAAAAGGTGCAAAAACTTTTTGAAGCACAAAATAATAGCAACAGATTGTTTTGAGAGTAACACATGGTGTTAGTACTTGTACTACACAGCAAATGGTATTCAACTCACCATGTTTAATAAACAAGAAAGAGTTTGATTCATCATGAGGGTACGGCTCTGATGTGACTATCAAAACCGTTTTTAGTTGACAATTTACTAAAAATTGTATGGTTTTCAACTCACCATATCTGTGATAGTGAAGAGTTGGCTAGCCCACAAGATAATGGCTTGTGGTAAAGGCTGTGGAAAATCCATTTGTATGTTAATTAGTTCACCATGGTAGTGATTGTACTAAAAGAACTAGCTAGTCCAAAAGCAAACGGCTCTTGGTAAAGACTTAACAAATCCGTTGATAGCTGATGATTTGCTAAAAATCATATGGTTATCAATGTACCATGGTTTTTAACCTAAACATTGGCTACTCCAAAGTTAATGGCTTTGGTAAAGAGACATCAAATCCATTAAGTTCACTCAAATAGGTTTAAGTTTACTCAATATTTGCACAGACACGACTAAACAGCTACCATAGGCTTGCACAGAACACAAAGACAACTCCGACAAGGCGTAAGCACCAGACAATAATATCAATGAGGACTTTTTTGGGTTGGCTTAGGGATTAAGGGTATGAGCAAGGCATGGATAATTTTTCTTGTTGTTTCTGTAGGATTTGTAGAAGAATATACTAATAAGCAGCTGCTGGTCATCAATATACAAAGATTTTTATACTTTCTCTTTTTCTTTCCAACATAACTTTTTTTTTCTTTAACTTTTCATCATACATAAATTCTCAAATTCTTTTTCTCTTTCACCATTTTGCATAAATTTTTTCTTTTTCATAATTTTCTCATTTCACAGCAATAATCAATCAATCTTCATTCATTTTGAGCATAAGTAATTTGGTTTAAAAATAAGGAAAAGGCTTAGGCTCAGCATGTTGTTCTAAGTGGCAATAGCACTAAAAATGAGCACTAGAGGGTTAATTTCTGGAATATACTAGTGACCAGTGTAGTCAACTAGATTATGATTTCATAGGATGGCTATTTGGTGTAAATCCTAAATTTGCCTCAATATCATATAAAATTGTCTATAAAGCATAAAAAAATGCAATCTCACTGCGGCATTCGTTATTGATGTACAAGTGCAAGTTCTAGAGCTAATTTAAATCGTCGGCTCACTCATATGTTTTGGAGAAAGTGTAGCAGATATACACTTATAAAGGCTTATAATTATCTCACATTTGTGGTGAATGAAATTATGTCTAGCTATAGTGTCAATCCAAGTGGATTTGCCTTAATAACTTGTGAAACATATAATTTTTAAGTTTTGTAGTAGAAAGCAATGATTGAGTCGTATAATCGGTTTTATGAAATAAATATTTTTACTATTTGACTCCACCCCATACTCAAGTTGAACATTGCCCTCAATGTTTATAACTGGATATAAAAATAGGAAAAATATTACTAGAAAAAGAGAGTAACTTCCCGGGCCATATTAGTGTTATCATATACCGAGAAGGAATAGAAAGAAATTTGTTTGGGCTCGTTGGGTAGAAAACAATTCGACAACAAAGAAATAAAAAGGAAACCGTGGTATTTTTCCTTTTTGGTTCGAATCAAAACAACTCAAAACAAAAGGAAGCCGAGGGTCTGTAATTTGATTTGAGTACGAATTGAACTTGGAAACAAAAGGCAACGAGACAACAAACACGGAAACAACTTGGGTAAACAAGGGTTTATTGGTAAACGGCATTACTAACATGGAACAAAGGGAATATACTTGTGTTTAACACAACATCGAGGTCATAAGTTAAACTTTTATGGATTTCAATTATATTAGAATAGTTATTTTGTACTATTAGGAAATCCCGAGAACTATTTATTGATCCCGTATTACTAGGATTCCCGGAAAACTATTTCTATTCCCATATTAGTAGAGATACCATACTAGGAAGGATAATTCCCATACGAATTAGAAGGTGAAGATAATAAGCACTTTTAAGATGGCCGGTGACGATACAACAAACACATAAACTACACTAAAACCCGTAACACCTATCGCACAATATCAATGCCCTAAGTTGAAAAATACAAACTACACGGTATGGGCTATACAAATTAAGGTTATAAGCACATGGTTTATGGGAAACGATAGAACCTAAGGAAAATACACAAGTAGATGATAAGAAGGACAAGGCAACGACAGCCTTGTTATATCAAGCGTTGACTGAAGATGTGATTTTACAAGTAGCGGGATGTAAAACGGGCAAGGAATTATGGGAATCGTTAAAGAACAGACACGTTGGAGAAGAGAAAGTGTAGCAAGCACAGTTACAATCATCGATGATTGGGTTAACTCACTTCAAATGAAGGAAGATGAGACGGTGGATGCATTTACGGATAAGCTAAACGGCTATGCCACTAAGGCAAATGAACTAGGGAAAACATTGGATGAATCACTTTTAGTACGAAAACTATTAGATTCCACACCAGATAGGTTCATTCAGATAGTAGCATCCATAGAACAAAAAAATGATCTCGACGATATCACCCTAGATGAGATCACTGGAAAACTCAAGGCGTTTGAGGAAAGAATAAAACTCCAGAAAGGAGGACAAGTGGAAAGCCAGGAGAACTTATTATTCGCACATGGCGAACACTCGGGAAAAGGAAGGCGATTTAGTAAATGCGGAGGTAGATCAAATTTTTCACGAGGAAACTGGCAGAATAATAGAAACAGAAATAACTCACAAAGAGGGAACTCAAATCACAAAGGAAATTCAAATAGGAATAAAGGTGAGTGGGATTTGAGTAAAGTACGATGTTTCAAGTGTCAGAAACTTGGAAATCTTAAGAAAGATTGTAGAGGAACATCGACAACTCAGGAACAATCAAACCTTATCTTAGAGGACAATGAACCATCACTATTAATGACTATACACGAAACCGAACACGAGGAAGTGTTATTGAATGAAGGCCAAATTCAACCAGGAAAATATGCTTCAGCGGATGCAAGCATATGGTATTTAGATAATGGTGCAAGTAACCATATGACGGGAACCAAGAGTCATTTTAAGGATATTGACGAAAGCGTAACAGGAAGAGTATGTTTTGGAGATGGATCGTATGTACAGATAAAGGGTAGAGGCTCTATATTGTTAGGTTGTAGAAACCAGGAACAGAAGATAGTATCGGATGTATACTATATACCAAACCTCAAGAGCAACATACGAAGTCTAGGACAACTTACAGAGATAGGTTGTAAGGTCATCATGGATGGAAACAAGTTGACTTTGTATGATAAAAGCAAGAAGTTATTGATGAAGGTAGAAAGATCTAAGAATCGACTTTACAGTATTAGATTACNCGAGGAAGTGTTATTGAATGAAGGCCAAATTCAACCAGGAAAATATGCTTCAGCGGATGCAAGCATATGGTATTTAGATAATGGTGCAAGTAACCATATGACGGGAACCAAGAGTCATTTTAAGGATATTGACGAAAGCGTAACAGGAAGAGTATGTTTTGGAGATGGATCGTATGTACAGATAAAGGGTAGAGGCTCTATATTGTTAGGTTGTAGAAACCAGGAACAGAAGATAGTATCGGATGTATACTATATACCAAACCTCAAGAGCAACATACGAAGTCTAGGACAACTTACAGAGATAGGTTGTAAGGTCATCATGGATGGAAACAAGTTGACTTTGTATGATAAAAGCAAGAAGTTATTGATGAAGGTAGAAAGATCTAAGAATCGACTTTACAGTATTAGATTACAGATAGAAGCACCTATATGTCTCTTAGAAAATGCAGATAACCAAGCATAGTTATAGCATGCTAGTTAGGTCATCTGAACTTTAACGACATCAACAGGATGACTAGGAAGGGTCTAGTAGAAAATACCAAGAATAAATCATGCCGAACAGATTTGCGATGCATGTTTATTAGGAAAACACAGTAGAACACCATTTCCAAATCAAGCTAAATTCATATCAAAGAACCCATTGGACTTGGTATATGGAGACCTCTGTGGTCCTATAAGTCCAGCCACACACTCTGGCAAGAAACTCATATTCTTGTTAGTGCCTCATATTCTTGTTACTTTCAAGGAATTTAGACAGCAAATAGAAATGGAGATGAGAATGAAATTAAGGATGCTAAGAACAGATAGAGGAGGTGAATTTACATCTAACGAATTAACCAAGTACTGTGTTAGGAATATGTTTTTTATATATAGAAGACTCGGTCACCCCGAGTATTGTTTAGCATTATGTAGCTCGTAGTATTTATCTTATTAGTTAGTAATTAGTATAGTTTAAGTAACACCGTGGAGGACGGACGGGTCTTTACCCACTGTACACCCGATCCACAGCCTAGTAGAGGCGTTTTATATCTTGTAACTATATATACCCCTCACCTTGCAATGGTGAGGGTTGGACCTTTCATACTTTCAATCTAATATTCACTAGTTTCTCTCACTAAAAGGCTCCCACTTCTCTCTACTTTCTCTCTCTACATTTCTAGCTATTTGTTCCATATAAATCACAAAGACCATACGTGTTTATGTTTATGAGTATCCTACAATTGGTATATAAAGCATAGGTTTCATCTTAGGGCCTTGGAGTCACGGATTTGTGGTTGGTTTTTGTGGTTTTAGTTGGTTAGAATAGTTTCTTAGGTAAACATCTTGGATTGTTCTTGCTCGTGTTATTTGAAGTGTTTGGATGTACTTTCGTGATTAGTGGTGTTATAGTTACATAGTTCTTCAGTTGGATAGGTCATATCTTTCGTTAGTTTGGTGGTGTGAAGGATTCTTGGTCGTTTTCTTCNCCTTGGAGTCACGGATTTGTGGTTGGTTTTTGTGGTTTTAGTTGGTTAGAATAGTTTCTTAGGTAAACATCTTGGATTGTTCTTGCTCGTGTTATTTGAAGTGTTTGGATGTACTTTCGTGATTAGTGGTGTTATAGTTACATAGTTCTTCAGTTGGATAGGTCATATCTTTCGTTAGTTTGGTGGTGTGAAGGATTCTTGGTCGTTTTCTTCTTAGCGATTAAGTCTTATGTGGTGTTTCTTGGTAGCGATTAAGTCAGTCTGAGTAGCGTTTAAGTATAGCGATTTGTGTGGTTTACTATTTTTGGACAACTGGACAAATCGCTAGATAGCTACTGGTTTGGACTTTTCTGTGTAGCGATTAGTAAGCATTGTCTTCTAGTGGATAGCGATTACCTAAATTCTAGCGATTAGCTTTTTAGCGACTTGCTGACTTTAGCGTTTATCTCATTTAGCGTTTATCTCTCTGCAGCGATTAGGTCCTGATTAGCGTTTAACTTCATCAGCGATTAGCTTTTTAGCGATTTGCTGTTTCTAGCGATTAGCTCCATCGATTAGCTCTAGCGATTAGCTATTTTTAGCAATTAGCACTAACCTCTACTTAGCGATTAGCTCTAGCATTTAGCTCCAGCGATTAGCTCTAGCGATTAGCTCCAGCGATTAGCTATAGCGATTAGCTCTAGCGATTAGCTCCAAAATTGCAGTTTGACCAAAGTTGACTTTTTACGTCAAAACTTCAAACGGTCATATCTTTTGAACCGTAACTCCGTTTTCAGCGAAATACCTGTCAAAACGACCGGAACAGGCTGAATATTGTGAGGTTTCACCACAAAGTCGTGAAACGAATTTTTCGAGGCCCAAATCACCTCCGGAGTGAAGTTATTGAGGTTTTAAGTTTTCAGACCACAATTTCACCATTGCAACTTGCATCAACTGAACCAAATCACACTACTGGTTGATAACTCAATGCTAGGTGATCAAGTTGTTGTGAGTTGATAATACGCTGCGAGTTGAATAGTTCTGTGATTTGAGAATTGTTGCGATTTGAGTTGTTGCAACCTGTCCAATTACAATCTGACGTTGCGAGTTAATTCCTGCAATTTGACTAATTGTGATTTGACTTGGTGTGATTTGACTCATTGTGACTTGTCTTAGATAACTTACTGTACCTTGCAAAGTTTATCATCTCACACTCAATCACTAAAGCACTCAGCATTATTTCACAGTTTCTTCTTGATTTTGTAAAATCCCGCGAAAGAATCTATTTCTCGGTTTAAATCATAGAAGTGTAAAATCCCGTGCACGTCCACATCATGTCAAATTCTTCAGATTCTATCATACCTGAGATACTCAAACTATACGACATGATCGATGAACATAGGACTTCCAACCCTTCACAACAAATTAACGTGCTTGAGTCCGATAATGCTACAATGGAATCTTCGTGCTCGAATTCTCAAGAGAATGAGCTTCATCAGCCAATTAAATTACCTGAAAATGCAAAGGAAAGTTGCATTGAATGTTTTCGATTGCTTCACTCACATCTCAAGGTTCTCTTTGCACAATTTGGATATTTGGGAGGATACAAACGTGCATTCGCAACGCTCTTTGGTCAAGATGTTGAAACCTTTACAGTCAAAATGATTATGAACTTAGATCAACTTCAACAACATCTTGACAAAGGTGAACTTTCTGAAGATAGATCTATAAATTCATTCTGTGTGATCAACACCCAGCTCCAGGTGTTCATTAATTCGCGATTCACTGAGGAGTATTATCATGAGAGTCAAATGACGAAGAAGTGTTTTGCTACTTACACGGGAATCGAAGTTGACGTGTTCAGAGTCACACTACTCCAACTCATGGGTAACGTTAAGGAGTACATTGAGGAAAGAGCACAACACAAACTTAAGAATGAAGACAAGGTGAAGGCATGTCGGATGCAATCAAGTGATGGTATTGTGGATTCGGGTAAAGCATCAGATGTTGGGTCAGTTGTCACTGAAGGCAGAGGATCAGAGACTGATAAGCTTGACACTACCAACAGTTCATTGACTCTTGTTGCACATGAAATAGATGCATATATCAGACCGGTAAAAGAACGAGTGTCACGTGCTGAGGTACTCAAACTGTATAAAAGGATTGATGAACCGAAGATACTCAACAAATAACATCAAACTAATGTTGTTGAGTCAGATGATGTTGAATTGGAAAACAACGATGCTTTCCTAATTGAACAACATGTGAAGCACAACAAAGAAACTGATGTACCTAGTGGAGCATCTTCTGTTGTAAATGATGATAACGTTGCATGAACAAAAGATTCCTAACGAAGTACAACAAACAAACGCTGTTGAGTCAGATACTGCTAATATGGGAAATGGCAATGTTACCCCATATGAACAATATGTGAAACACAACGAAGTGTCTGTTGTACCTAGTAGTGCATCTTCTGTTGTAAATAATGCTTGTGAGTTGCTTGAGAACACCGCTTATATCTCTGATGACACTCTGACCACTAGACTTAACACCCTTAAGGAACAGGTGACCATATATGAACAACGTGCAAAATTTGAGCTAACCGAACGTGAGCAGAAAATGGATTGGCAAATGCATTCATACATAACAGAACGTAATTTAAGGGAAGAAACATTGAAAAAGGAGTTATATTCTTTACAAAATCAACTTGATCAAACTGTTAAACAAAAACAGGAGATACAGAAAAGTGTAATTACACTAAAACTTGATTTTCAGGAAGAAAAAACAAAACTCTTAAATGATTTTTCCAGACTTAAAACGTTGAAGAATAAGCTCGAAAACAAGTTGTACACGCAAGGCCAAACCATTCAAACTGCTCAAATGATTCAAAAGCATAAAAGGTTGTTTGATGAAAACAGTGAAAAAGATGTAGGTGAACCCAATTCTGATTGCCTTAGGAGTGTTAGAGTTGCCCAACCTGCATTATATGACACAAATGTTATGCTTAAGCCTGGTCATACCCCTCCTGATGTGACGTCATTTGATGAGACCAATGAGATAGAAGGAATAACTAGAGAGAAATTGGCTGAAAAATTAAAGGATCCCTTGTGCATTGCAAACAAAATTCTATACAAATATGATTACTCTGATGATAACCGATTAGCTATTTTTGTCCTTCAAAAAAGGTTAACCCTAGAGCAAGTATTTTGGAGTATAGACTTAGAAAAAATGAAAGCAGAAAGACTTGTGGGCGAAACCCGTACCTTTTGCAAAATAGCTGCTGCCACGGTGTACCCTCCCAATACACCAATGCGTTTAGTGCCTTTAACTCTCCCCACCAAATGTAAAACCCTTATTAGCATCTATGTTCTTTGTCAAATGTTTGCCGATTTTGATAAAACTTGTAAGAAGAGAATTACACCAACGGGGATTACTGAAGGGGAAAGGGGATTTGAACAAACAAAAGAGTGCTACTTAACTGAGGTTATGCCATTTTTTAAACTCATCAAAGAACATTTTGAGGGTATGCAAAAAAACCCTTGAAATTGAATTGAAAGAAATGAAAGAAGTGTTTAAAAATGTGGAAAACGAGGGAAAAAAATTGCAATTGATCTTAAATGCTGTGAAATTGAAAAGAAAAACATTCTCATCACGAATGAGAATTTGATTGCTAGATGTATTGCACAAGATGTATTTTATACTGCTACTAATTCTGCATTATCTGCTTGTCAATTTCATGAGATGTCTGTTGCATTGAATGTTTTCCAGAATCGTGTTGTTGAGCTTGAAGGGGAGAATTTAATATTGCATGAAAAAATTCAAAACGATGACCATGATAACATGGTTAGGCATTTTTCAAAACTAGAGGTTGATAATCTTAATTTTCAATTAAACTATCAACATTTAGAAGAAAGAATTAAAATCTCAAATGCCAAGACATCTTCAGATGCTCCTGAATTTGATGCATATTTTGAATTAGTCAAACGTGATGAAAAGATTCAAGCTCACAATAACACGATTCGGAAACTGAGGGTTCAAATTGCCCAATTAAAGTCTAATAAGAGTGATGTAACTGACACCCATAAACCACAGTCTCTAGATTCTCAGAATTTTCACATTCAAGACATCATCAACAAACTGCAATATGAAAATGATTGCTTTCGAGCTGAAAATTCATAAGTCAAACAACATTACAAAGAGTTATATGATTCGATTAAGATCACATGTGATAAAAATAATGAAAAGATAACTTCTTTGCTTAAAGAGATTGAGAATCTAAAGACTCAGGTGAAAGGGAAAATGCCAATCATCACTTGTGATAATGTTGTTCAAAAGGTTTCTGCTTGTAAGAAATATGATGTTGATGCTGTGAATATCCCGCTCCCTCTTAGGAACAATAGGTCTGCTCACTATGCGTATCTATCGTACCTTAAGGATAGTCTAGACATGCTTCGCGAGACTATAGAAGAGGATAGGACAGTGAAACCACAGGATAGTGCTATTCTAGATGCCTACTTTCTCACTAAACGATCCCAGGAGCTCTTAGAATATGCCATTGGTACATGTCCTAAGAATGACAACAAGCAAGATAGGCTCACTGCATCATTCTCAATGACTAAGAACAAGCACGTAACCTTTGAGGCACCCTTGGAAACTTCAGATCCCAACACATCTAAACATGTTCAGCAACTGGAAGTGAAAAAGACTAAGATTCCCATCAGTCCTTCTATAGGAATTAATAGTGACACTAAAGCTAGAGTGTCAAAACCTATGAGTAACATAAAGAATGATAAGACTTCACCAGCTAAAAGTGTTCCTAAGAAGAAAGTAGAAGACCACATGAGGAACAATAAGTCGGATTTGAGGAAAAAGGATAATAATTCAAACCCTAATTCACTTTTCAAAACATGTAATGAATGCTTAATTTCGGCTAATCATGATAAATGTGTTGAGAAATTTTTGAAGTCATCCAACAAAACACCAGTTAAGAAAGTTTGGAGAGCTAAACGAGTTAAGCAAACTTGGAAAGCAACAGGAAAACTATTTGCCAATGTTGGTTTTCAATGGAAGCCCATTGGAAGGAAATTCACTTTAGGAGAACAGTGCCCTTTAACTAGGATAACTAACTCTAAAGTAGTGCCTATTAAGAAATGGAAGCCAAGTGGTAGAACTTTCCCTTTAGAGGCCCAGTGTTCTTTAACTAGGCCCATTGCATCTACTAGTGAAATTTCCACCATTGAAGCGAATGCACCTAAGGTCTCAGTTGTTCCAGAATTTGTTTGCACTAACCAACTGGAACCCAACTTAAATTGGGGATCCGACGTTCCATACTTTATTGCTTCGTCTGTTTTCAAATGCAGATCGTACAGATCGTCCCTTGACATTTGGACTCAGGCTGCTCATAACATATGATCGGGGATCGCTCAGGGCTCGAGAATTTCGTGAATAAGTTTATCGGGATAGTTAGATTCGGGAACTACCACTTTGGGGCAATTATGGATTATGGAGATTATGTCTTGGGTGACTGTGTAATTTCCAGGGTACACTACGTGGAAAGACTTGGGCACAATTTGTTATCTGTTAGTCAATTTTGTGATTCCAATCTCGAAGTGGCTTTCAGCAAACACACTTACTTTGTCAGAGAATTGGATGGTGTTGATCTTCTTAAAGGCAGTCGTGTCACTAACTTGTACACCATCTCTATTTGACATGATGTTGTCCTCTCATATTTGCTTGTTGTTTAAGGCCTCAAAGAACAAATCATGGCTATGGCACCAATGTTTAAATCACTTGAACTTTAGTACCATCAATGATTTTGTTCGCAAGAATTTTGTACGAGGTCTACCCAGTCTAAAGTTCGAAAAGGATCATCGTTGTTCGGCTTGTCCACTGGGCAAAAGCAAGAAGCATACCCACAAACCCAAAACTGTTAACACCATCATGGAAGTTCTTCACACCCTTCACATGGATCTATGCAGACCAATGAGAGTGTAGAGTATAAATGGGAAGTAATAAACTCTAGTTGTCACTGACGACTACTGTCGGTTTACATGGGTGAAGTTTTTGAGAACCAAGGATGAAACTCCGGAGGTTATCTTCAAACTGATCAAACAATTGCAAGTGAGACTCAACAAAACTGTCAGAATCATCCTCACTGATAATGGAACTGAGTTTGTTATTAAACAACTCATTCAAAATTATGAAAGTATTGGCATCACTCTCCAGATAAGTGTTCCACGCACTCCTCCTCAGGAGAACGGCGATGTTAAAGGATGAAATCGTACTTTTGTGGAAGCCGCAAATTCTTGCTGATATTTTCTAAGGAACCGATGTTTCTTTGAGCGGAAGCAATTGCTACAGTTAGTTGCACTCATAACCGATCCTTGATACATACTCTCCACAACAAAAACTCCATATGAGCTGATACACAACAGAAAACCAGATCTTTCCTCTCTTCGTGTGTTTGGTGCTTTATGCTACTCCATAAATGACAGTCAAGATCTGGAAAGGCTAAAAGCTAAAGCTGTTATTGGATTCTACGTTGGCTATGCTTCAGATCGTATGGGATACCGAATCTACAACAAACAAACCCGATAAATCTTGGAAACCATTCATGGCACATTCAATGAGCTGACTGAGCAAACGGCTCCTATACACATCAGTTCAGGACCCGCATCTAAACTTTTGTCGCCTGAAACAATCAGTTCAGGTCTTGTACAGTATCCTACTCCTGCATGTACCTTATGTACCACCTACCGGTAAGGATTTGGAGATCTTGTTTGATCTAATGGTTGATGAATATTTTGAGCTGCCAACTGTTTATACACCGGTACCACCAGCTGTCGCAGCTCATGTTCCAAACGATCCAAATGGTCCATCTTTTCCTATTTCATTAGCTCAAGATGCTCCATCAGCAAGTCATTCACCATCATCATCATACATTCAATCTCCTTCCGTACATCAAGGCACTGCAGTCGACAATTCTTTTGAAGTAAATCCATCTGCTCCACCTGATGATGCTCCGTTCAAAAACACATTTGCTCCTGAATCTTCATCTGAGGTATCTTCTTCAGGAGATCTTAACACGGTTACATCAGTTTCCTACCCACAACCACATGATCATCACTAATAATGGAACAATAACCATCCGATTGTGAACGTTATTGGGAATCCCTCTCAACCGGTGTCCACGCGAAGGTAACTTGACACACACGCCTTGTGGTGCTTTTATAATTCCGTACTATCCAAAGTCGAGCTCAAAGATTTCAAGATTGCTATATCAGACGACTGTTGGTTTAATGCAATGCAAGAAGAAATTAATGAGTTCTATCGACTTGAAGTATGGGAATTGGTGCCACCTCAATACGGTGCAATGATTATAGCTCTTAAGTGGATCTTCAAAGTGAAACTTGATAAGCATGATGACGTTCTGAATACAAGGCAAGGCTTGTTGCCAAGGGATATCGTCAAAAGGAAGGCATTGATTTTGAGGAATCTTTCGCTCCGGTTATTTATATTGAAGCTATCAGAATATTTCTCGCCAATGCTGCAAGTCAGAACTTGACGGTCTATCCAATGGATGTGAAAATTGCATTTCTAAATGGAGAGCTGAATGAAGTTGTTTATGTCAGTCAACTTGAAGGATTTGTGGAACTTGATCGTCCTACCCATGTCTACCTTCTGAAAAGGGCTCTATATGGCCTAAAGCAGACGCCTAGGGCATGGTACAATATACTGTCAATGTTTCTCCTGGAAAATGGATTCTCCAAAGGTGTGGTGGAACAAGTTGAGAATGGTGTGGTGGAACTACACTTCGTGAGGACAGAGTTTCAGCTGGCAGATTTCTTCACTAAGGCACTCCCAGGAGAACGGTTTCAATTTATTCTCTCGCGTCTTGGTATGAAGAGTCTTACACCAGAATCTCTCAATATTCTTTAGGAAGAGAATGAGGATTAATGGATTCGCTTCACATATCCTTGTATATATTTTATAAAACCAAAAAGAAAATACAAAAAATATAAAAACTATAAAAACCCATAAAAATATGAAAAACACAAAAATACCAAAAATAGTTCTTCTTTAGGCATGTCTTCTGTTTATCGATAACATTTACGGTTCTAAAAATGTCATTCAATAATGGCACGGAACTTTAAATGAAGCTCGAGCAGAAGTTATAATAAATGGTTAAAACATGTCTTGATGGCTTGCTATTACTTCAGATAGCAACCCGGTTTTTTCATAATGGAGAAAACACGTCGCCAACAAAAAGACGGTTGTTCCTCGTACTGGGTGAAGTTCACCCGGGCATGGATTACTTTATATCCATGTTTCCTCGAAATAATCGTTTCAGTGCATCATTACTTGAAAAAGAAGAGAAGTCTTCTTTCATCCCAAAATCTCTCTCATCTATGATTCTTCAAGAGAGTTTTTGTGGTTTACAAGGTGGCTATTGGACTTAAATTTTCACAAATACTTGCCACTCAATGTAATGACTACAGCTCTTTAAATAGAAAACGGGTCATTAATTGAGGGGGAGCGTTGATGAGTGTGCAAATACTCATCATTTTTATCGTATTTTAACTGCCAAAACACGTGAAAACACTCGGAAATACATCAAAATACTGAAAATATCCCAAAGATCGTGTTTTATATGTTTTAGATGCAAAATGATTAAAAACAAATGAAAATCGTATAAAGTTTGCATAATTGGCAGTTTCAGTCTCCCAACTTTCAAAACTTGACAAAATCAGTCCCTGAGCATCTATTTTGAAAATAAAAGTCAAACCAAATTCTTAAAAGTCAAAATTTATCAAAAATGATCTTTGGGTGAAAAGCTTTCAAAAAGTTACAAGTTTAGTCCCTGAAGTTTCACATTTGGCAAGTTTGGTCCTTGAACTTTCAGAATTGGCAGAAATGGCCCCTGGTGGAATATTGTGGAGGGAAAATGCAACTTTTGTCCTTGGGAAATCACAAGTTGTCAAATTTGGTCCTTGGTTGTAAGGTTTGAAGAAATTACAGTTTGGTCCCTCAAGTTTCAACAATTGTCAATTATGGTCCCCGGATACTTAATTTTGGAAATATATCATCAAATGGACCTTGGGAAATTATGGAATGACAACATTGGTCCTTGTGATGAGTTTTGAAGATTGGCAGCTTGGGTCCTTCAAAAATCAGAAATTACAAATGTAGTCCTTGGGCTTTTGTCACTAGTAAACCAAATAAGCCTACCCTTTATTAAATCCTAAACCCATTTGCCCACAACCCAACATTTACATAAACCCTTAAACCAAGTCCAAACCATTTCCCTGGCCCAAGTTTTTCCAGCCCAACTTCACAAATAAACTCACCCCGTTATTTAAACAAACGGTCAAATGGTCAACGCCTTCTTCCACCTCCCTCCCTTTACCCACTGAACATAACACCATCCTCCATCCCTGCAACACTCCACCCTCCTCAAAAGCATCCCATCACATTCTCCCACCCCACTAACCTTCACAAAACCCTACCTACCACCCCAATCCACGCTGGCAATCCAACTCCCCTCACAACTGCTTTCCCGCCAAAAAGTGAATTGAGGGTCAGGATGTCTTATAACCTAATTGAATGGTTGGGATTTGATGAAGAAAGCACAAGGAAGACTTCTGCACCATTTTCTCTGAGAAAAGAAGCACAACAAAGCAAGGAACCCTAGTTCGAGCTCTAGTATAAATAGTTGGTCTTTGTAAGCCTCAAGGGCATCGAAATTCCTTTGTATTTTCCTGTTTTAAGCTTAGTTTTCTTTTGTAATGAATCTTCTTTAAATTAATTCAAGTATTATTCAGTTTTCAACAAATTTCAAGTTTTATTCAATTTTCTTAGTTCTTGCAAAACTTTGTTATTCCCTTTTATTTGCACTAGAAATCACTCTCAGCAGCTTTTACAAGCTATTTACAAGTTATTTGAAGAGTTGAATTCAGTAAAACTCATAAAAGAAAAAAAAAATTAAAAAAAAATAAAAAAAAGAGAGAAAATACAAAGAAAAATCAAAAATAAATAAAAAAATTGAAGAAGGAAGGACGAAGCAGTAGCAGAAAGGATGATTGAACATGGTTTAGAGCTCAATGGTGAGCATAGGATTATGGTCTAAGTTCTGGTTCATCTTGATTCTAAGCATTGGCTTATTTGTAAGAATTTCTTCATGTATTTTTTTATAATCTGTTCTTTTTAGTTGTAGTTGTTATTTGTGGTGTAATTCTGTTTATACAAGTTCATTATAGCTTAGTATCACTTAAACTATAAGTTTTATGGTTTAATTTGTCATTTCCTTTGCAAAATTTCCTAAAACAGTTTAAGTAGGGGTGTTTGGGTTAAGCTTTAGATCTGAGTTGTTATTGTTATAATTAGTTAAGATTGCTTTATTCATTGTTCTTAAGTGTAATACAGACCATATTGACCATCTTTCTTGGTCATCTTTTTATAAAAAGTCAAAATTGCCTTTAAATCTTGATTTTGCACAACTGTTAGAATTTTTAGAGTAGCTTAGTCCTTAATTTAGTTTAGAATTTGTTCCATTTGCTTATTTTAGTTTCATTATAGCTTATTGTAACATATTCAATCAATAGAATCATATCAAACCTCATATAAGTCAACTGAGATCATAAACTTGCAAAATTCAAACTGCATGACTGTGAAATGGGACAGAATTCTCAGGCAGTTCTAGGCCTCATGGATGATTGGAATTTGATAAAAATTATTGTTTTGTAATCTATGGTGGTTGGTCTTTCAAGATAAAAAAGAATTTTTCATTTTGAAATTAATCTAGTCACTTGAATTTGACTCCAAAGTGACCCATTTGCCCTTGTTTCTGCCCTGCACCCAGATTTCAGTTTTGACCCTTTTTGATCCTATCTTGTTCATTATTTGATCTAGTTGTATGATTTTTGCTGGTTTGGACTCCCACTAATACTGTCTCACTGCATTTTTTTTATTCTAGTTTGCTAGTTTGCTTAGTGTAAGTTAGTGTTTATTTGCCCATTTGATCCTGTTTGCTGCTGGTGTACATCAGTGAGTACCACTGGGCTTGTTTGATCTTTATGGCTTCTTGATTCCAGCTTATTAGCTGTTGTTATTGTCTGAGATTGTGTTTATGTGTTTTCAGTCTTGCCTTTGCTTCTTTGTTTGTTTGGCCAAGTGTTGTTGTGTACAAAACTTCCCAAGCACTAAAATTTGAACCTGTTGCTTTTGCTTTGCATTCACAATCTTGTTTAAAGCTTGTCATCCAAAGTTCTTTCACAAAAAGATGTTAACATTTGTTGTTAAAATGAGTTTGTAAAAGAAAAGTAAAAAAAAAGGGTTTTGCAAAAAGTACAAGAGGTGGGATTCGAACCCCTGACCTCTTGCACTCCAAGCCTCACAACACACGCACGTTCACCAACTGCCCTAGGGACTTCTCAAGTATTTTTTTTTCCTTTTTATTTTTTATAGTAGTTTTCATTAATTAAGCTCACTAGCTTATTTTTGCTCATTGTCTGCTTATTTTGAATTATACCTAGCTTTTTTTAAATTTTTCTTAAGTCCATTTTCATTTGTAGAATTTATTAAAAAAGTTTCAGAATTTTTTGTTAGGTAATTTAATTATTAGAATTTAATTTGTATAAATTAGTTTTTAATTCATATTAATTAGGATTTTAATTAAATTTTTAATTTTCTTTTTTCTAAAATTTTCTTTTGTCTTTTAGTACGTTAGAAAATCGTTTGTAGGCCCGTAGGACTTGCGTAGCTTTAATTTCACGTTTTTATTTGTTACGTTGACGTTTATCTTAAATAAACGTCACGATTATTTGTTTAATTGTGTTTTAGGATTCCCGATACCTATTTTTGATTCCCGTAGTATTTTAGGATTTCCTTAGTTTGCCAATTGCCCTTTTGTTCCCTTTAGGTTATTTTATTTTCATCCTCGTTCATTAATTTTCCATTTTCGTTAATTTAACGTACCATAATACCAAACAATTTTTCCAACCAAACATACAAGTCTTTAATCTCGATCTTTCACGAATCTTTCCATTCACACCTCATTGGGGTACGACTCGGGAAATCACTTCCCGGTCTCACAAATATCACATTGCACGAGTTTACGAGGTAATCTTTTTCCTAAAAGGTTTACTTGTATTTCTCCACGTCTTGTTGTCACTCACGATAACTTTGACTCCACTTTGTTGATATTTTTGTGTACTTGTTGTTTTGCACACCAAAACACGACGAATCAAATGGCGCCGCTGCCGGGGAGGCTGTGTGCGAAAGTCTCGTAAAAGGTTTTAACGATTAGTCTTGTAGAACCTTCGCAAGAAGTTATCGCTTTCAAAAACTTATAAAAAACCAAAAATATTTTTCTTTTGTTTCTAGTATATGTATTATATCTATAAAAGATTAAAAACACAAAAAGATTTTCCCGTTTTCTTTGTTTAATAAACACAACAATAAAATCAACCGCCGAAAACCAAGGCAGAACACTTCCCAACTGGGGGTGTGAACATTAATAAGTTCCCAAACTTAAGATTAAAACTTGCCTTTGTATCACTTGCGTTTTGGAAAACTTTTAAACGATAAGCAAACTTTAAGAGGAGTCGAAACGGTATAGGGCGATCCAACGAACTTCGCCCTAGCGAGAGATCCATTCTTCTCTCCCGCTCCTTTGTGCGTTTGTCCTTAAAGGTTAACCTTACGTTCTTGATTATTGGTTTAAGTTCCCCTGTCTTTCAAGTTGGTCTTGTTTTGATTTGTGTTTTTTGTGGTGCATGCGCACTCGTTCGTCCACGTCATCAAGTCCTTTGCTGATTTTGCACAACACTTTGATTCTGGTTAAGAGTTTGCCCACGGGCATTGTTGTTAAAACCTTGACTTTGATTTTGAAAATGATGATTTCCTTGATTATTATTTCCATAATTAGCACCTTGGTTACCAAAATTTCCCTGATTATTTTGAAAATTCTTGTTTTGGTTAAAACCTTGAGTTTGATTTTGGAAACCTTGTGTTGCACGACTTTGATTGACTTGATTACCACGGTTTGGCACGCATTGGTTTGAAGTCGGGTTTGTAAAACCTGGTGGTGGTCCAAGGAAGTTGGTTGAACGGTAGCTGAGAAGATTGCGATCTCCTTGGGTTTGGTACGTATTACCAACCATGTTTGCGGCATACACATTCTCTTGGGTGAAAGAACTGGTTGTTGGACATTCGAAGTATGAATGGGGACCACCACAAGTTTCGCAACTTGGGTTAACTGCATTAACGGTTTGAAAAGGTTGTTCTTTTTGTTGGATCAAAATCCCAATTTGCTTCGTAAGAGTAGCGATGGCATCAGCGTTTTGTTGGGTTCTTGTCATGAATTCCTCGTTGTCTTTGGTATTAGCACTAGATGCTTGCGTCTTGCTTCGTGAAGTTCTTACTCTTGCCTTGTTCTCGATGATGGTGAACACATCTTGGGCGTTTCGAGATAACAAATTACC
>LBNU01036875.1:45821-63686 GCA_014162995.1 Artemisia annua | reverse complement strand
AGGGAATCATGTGAAAAGTGTTAGCATTAAAAATGATGAAATAGTCGGGTGGGGGTATTCTACCATGTATGCGTTGATGGGTCTAACATCCGAATTTTGGGATAATCGGCTATTTTGGTTGAGATTCATGTTCACATTTTTGAAGGTTCTATAGTCCGGGTTTAGAAGGGTTGATTCACTCGCTTTATTAGTGGTTGCTTAGTGAGCGATTTGTATGCGAAACGAATCTTGTAATTCGGGGGTTAGGGCTGAGTACTTTCGGAGATGAGTAGAATCTTGACAATAGGTCAGTGATAATGCTTTGATATCTCATGATTCCTGGTTTGAGCTTTCGAATGAATCTTAATGTATGTCAAGGAATGTATCCTCCCAAGGATTGGCATGTAAAGTCTTTCTAGAAAAGTCATTGGTAATATCCACTTATGAATTTAGTGAGTAGTCAGACTAGAGAATGGTAAATGATGGTGATAGTGAGAATGTAAGGTAGCCTGTTGAGACTCGAATGTCTCAGTGTCATAACTGATTGTCTCCTCTAAATTGGTCTCATGTGAAGTTACAGTGGAAGTCATCGCCCGATGACGGTGAATACTCCAATAATATCGAGGTATAGTTGGCATAGGTTCATTGGTAGATGGAAAAACATCCTACGTGTCTAAGTCTGAAGAAGTATTGATAAGGTAGGTGAATGAAAACACGACTCAATGTTAATTGTGACTTAGTGAGACTATGATGAATGAGGGTACCATGATGTAAGTGTACTGTGTATATATGTGTATGTTCATGAGATGTTGTACTTATGCATTCATATGAATTTTGGCGTTTCAGAAATTTTGTAAGACTCGACCCGAACATAATCCTAACATAACTGCTCAAAGTATTTCAAAATTCACCTTTGAGTCAGACATAGGTGATCAGTCCATGTCCCACTGTCCCTGGTCGAATATAGGTGATCAGTCTATATCCTACCGAGGTTTAATGAATTTTGCAATACTTAGCTCAGTTATACTCGTAATATGTCCAAAACTCCTTGAGAAAATGTTTAGACAGCAAAGGCGATGTCAAACCACTCAGTTGCAAGTCCCGCACATACAAGACTTGTAACCTATGTTTTCACACCCCATTGCACAACACATGTAAAATGAATGAAAGTGACCCGTGTAATGTAGTGTAGGTGATCGCACACCCAAGTGATGCCATGAATGTAGGTGATCCATTCCTAAGTGATGTAGGCAACAAAGTACCCAAGTAATGTAGTGTATCTCTATACCCATGAAATGTAGGTGGTTACGCACCCATGCTTTGAACTGTATTGTGGTATAAAACCATGTAAAGTGAATATGCACTCATGATGAAATGATGAGATGCTATAATGATGTGGTTATAGTCTAGGGTCCAAGATACAACCTAGTTCGCTATAACCTTAGCTCTGATGCCAATCTGTCACACCCTGAAAATACCTGTTATATGGCAGCGGAATGGAATACCTGGGTGTAACGAACATGACATCTCATACAAGGTTATATTGAACGACCTAAAGTGTCGTTTTGAAAATACATCGTTTGATCATTAAAACATTTAGAGTTTACAAAATAGGTCCCATAATGGTGTTACAAGTTGAACTAGTTTTCATGAACTTGTAACACCATTATGGGACCTATTTTGTAAACTCTGAATGTTTTAATGATCAAACGATGTATTTTCAAAACGACACTTTAGGTCGTTCAATATAACCTTGTATGAGATGTCATGTTCTTTACACCCAGGTATTCCATTCCGCTGCCATATAATAGGTATTTTCAGGGTGTGACAATATTTTTCACTTATTTATTTATTTTTAAAACTGATGAACATTATGATTTATTTTTTTAGAAAACTGATTAATTGATGAACATTATGATTTTTTATTTTAAAAAACTAATGAACAGATTAATATTGTAATTTTTTTAAAAACAAACTGATGAACTGATAAACATTATGAATTTCTTTTAGAAAACTAATAAACTGATGAACATTATGATTTTTTTTAAAAAAAATTGATAAACAATATGATTTTTTTCTAGACAATCGATGAACTGATGATACATTATGACTTTTTTAAGAAAACTGATAAACTGTTAAGTATTACTCCTTCCGTCATATATTAAATGTCCACTTTCAAAATGCACAAAGTTTTAGAAAATTTCACTAGCTACACTCTCCACCAATCAAATATCATATTTACCCACTAAAGTCTCATCTCATTGGTTGGAATACAATATGGACACTTAATTTGGGACATCCCAAGATTCTATTGTGGACACTTAATATGTGACGAAGGGAGTAGTAATTTTTATTTATTTATTTATTTATTTTTTAGAAAACTAATAAACTGATGAAAAACTAATAAACTAATAAATAAAACTGATGATAACAAGTGACAATATCAATAAAACTCACTAAAATAAAATTCTAAAATTTATTTAGTATATCAACCAGCTACTTTATACTCTAAACACATGATCATATGTACTTCCAAGTGTTCATCATATCACTTCTTCTTTATTTCTTTTTCATAAACACAATCATACATCTCTTCTCTAAATCAAAGTGGAACAAATACCCACCACCTGTTCCATTCCTTCTCCATAACGGCGCTTTTGAGGCGTTTGTTTACAACTTGTTGACTCGCCGATTCATACTCACTCGGCTCATCGCTAAACTTGTCACAATCAGATGATCCCACCGGTGAAACGCCGTGGTAATGAAGTGTAATTTTATACGTTTTTAAAGGGTCATTTAGCCTCTAAATCCGTACATATTTGAACATTTATTGCCCTAAATCGTTTCTATTTGAGTTTTAGGCACTTGGGGAGCAAATGCTGGAAAATGGTACGTTTTGGGCACGATTTGACGGAAAACGAAGAAAACGACAACATCGGGAAAAATGTCATTGAAAAGGAGTTGTGACGGCGTCACAGGCACTACGAGACGCCGTCACTTGAAGAACTCAAAGATCTTGAAGTTTCAGAATTACAATTTACGGCTCATTAGATGGTGACGACCTTATTTTGACGGCGTCATGACCAAAATACTAAAGAGCGCCGACATCACAAACCCCAAACTGACGCCGTCACATTAAGTCGGTGCAAGATACGAAACCCTAACTGGCGGCGAGCTGACGGCGTCACATCTAACAAGAGACGCAATCAACAAGTGTAAATCTATATATATTCTCGTATTATTTTCATTGTAAGGTGTGCAATTTGGGATAACCTAGAAGTCCGACTTAGGGCGATTTACATTAGTTTTTCAGGCCTTTTGGCCCTAAGACTTCTTATTTATTGAAGAGATAAGTTATCTAATTAATCATTCAATTAAGTTTACGTGTGATTTTTTCCCCCCGACTATGTTAGGCTAAATTTAATAGTATTTACTTAGGATTGCATGAAACCTAGTTATTGATTATTATGTGTCGTCTCTTGTTGATTAGTTGATTTTGCGTTAGGAGTAGGAAAATTGGCCAGGTCAAATTATACTAGTTTGAGTTTCCGACTAAATGCGTAGTTATTATATTAAGATGTTCATTGTATTTAATGCATGAATTGTGTTTGCATCGTGGAAATTGAGAACATAAAGGGCATTCTTAGGCGCCGCTCAATTAGAAGATAGTTCATAGGAGTTAGGGAGTAACCAACCCTCGATGGATATTAAGGAACACAACGCTCTAATTAGACAAGGACGTGACAATTCGACTAATCAATAAAAGATAACTAGGTAGTAATGAAGTTCTAAGTAAATACAATTTACTCATATAAGAAAATTGGAGAGCTTGAAAAGCTAATTATTGATAAGAAAGCTACTCTTGTGGATGATGATGGTCATCCCATTAAAAAGGTTGTTTACCCGGGTAATAATAAGGATTCTCCATCTACTTCTTCTACTAAGAGGGTTAACCCATTCTCTAAGGTGGGTGAGATTGTTGATTCCGACAGTGATGAGTAGGAGGTTGTGAACACTTTTGATGAGTTAATAAACCTATTTGGTTGTGGTCATGATCGTGAAGATGATTATGATTATGATGACTATGCGGATCAGGTCTGCGATCTTCCAGGGAATTTGGATGCTTTTCATGACATGTATGCTATTAAGCTCCAAGGCCTTGGTAGGAAGTAAATTTGTTTTCATAGGAGTCTAATGTGATCTTTTGAGTAATGGTTTATTTTCTTTAGAGAATAGGAAGTATCTTGTTATGTAAGCTTTTCCGACTATGTAACGGGCTGAGATATGGGATTCACCCATAACCTTTGTACNAAGAAGTTCACCAAATTTACGTTTCCACATAATTAGTTTAGTTGTAATTTAGTTTAATTAGTAGTTTTAAAAACCAACTCTTCTAATACCCGAGATTTACTTGTTTTCTATTAAAACATAAAAAACCAAAAATAATCTTCCTTAAACCCTTAGACTAAATTCGACGTACACTTCGAGCCTACCTTACTATTCCCCTAGAGAACGATCATTCCCCGTATCTTACATATACTACACTACAACTGTTAGATATTTTGCCTAGGAGGATTGTAAAACTTAGTGTGTCTGCGATTGTAGAACCGTAGAGGGGAGGAGGTGGGGGTGAATACGGTCTTTTCGGCTTTTAGATGTTTAGAAAACTTTAAGCCTCAGAGAGCACCAAGTCGTTATACAACAATAATCGCAATCACAAATACAACCAAAATATATAAAGCATGTAAAAAGATACCACGGTATATACTGGTTCAGGATGGGGGGTTTATACCATCCGTACGTCCAGTTGCAAATCCACGACACGATACTATTCACTAAGTATAATCCTTTCGTGGACTACAAACCATTACAACTTCACTCCACCGATTTACACTCCAATTGGTGCTCACTAAGAAGAGATACTCATCAACGGTACTCCGAAACCACCCGAAAGAATCTCGTGATTCGACTTCCCACAAACACTTCAATGACTTCCCATCATAAGTATCAAACCCCAACTAGATCTCCCACGATCTAGGCTTGGTCTGTAGCTACCCACAAAATCTCATCACTATCATTCCCATTCCAAATACCTATAGTAGGTATTTCCACAGGTAAATTTTTGCTTTTTGCATGCAAATCATTACATAAGTGACTCTACCTACTCACGTATCCATACAAGCTAAATATCTTTACCAACACACCCTATAAACTCCTGGTATGTCAAGCACAGGATTACAACAACACCACACTAAGTAAATTACAAATACAACACACTAAACTCATCACACAACCCTAATCGAACACTAATTAAGCCCTAATTAGGTCTATGTGTTTATAAAACCCGAATTGCTTATCTGAACTAGTTTGAAAGTGTTTAAGGCTTATATATAAGTTATATTTGCATCATTAGGATACCTTAGCACCCTTAGACCCTAGTACAATCCCTTAAAGCTTAGGTACAAGTCTCTTAAGCATAAAACCATAACTAGGTTATAACTTCCTGGAAACTAGGTCAAACCTTCCTAAATCTTTCCCATAAGCTACCACCACTTAGTATAAGCTTCTTAAGACTTAGGATTAGTCACTAAACACTCATAGGACCCTAATCTAGGCACTAAACCCTAATCACCCACTAAGCAAGATTAGGCTATAACTTAACCCTAAACCTAAAACTAAGTACCCTAAGCACCTCTAGCACCTAGCCTAGCACCTTAGTCATGCTTAGCACACACCCTAGCACCTCCATAGAAAGCACACAAGTAGGTGATGCACCTACTTGTCACCTAGTACCCTTAAATCGCCTCTATGGCTTCGTTACCACCACAAAACCACCCAAACCGCCACTTAGCCCTCCATAGCTCTTCCTAGTCATCCTTTAGACCCTCCACGACCACCCCTAGCTCAGCTTACTCACCCCTCCCTTCTTTCGACACCACACCACCCTTTTCTTGGTCGCTACTCCAAACGACCCTATAAATAGGGATCGTACCTCTTTATTTCAACTCACCCCATTTCACTCTTCTTCACCTCACACTTTCTGGTCCTAGTAGTCATATAAGAGTCCTTGTAGCCTTAGAAGTCGAGTAGCTAAGCTCTAGGTCCTTGTCAAGTTCCATAATTGCCTAAAAAACCCTAAGTACCCTCGTTAGCCCTTCCCTTGATCACGTAAGCTTCTAAACTTGTTCCTTTTACTTTAGATCTGTCTTAGGATAGTCATAGGATGCCTTAGATCCCTTAGATCCCCTTTCCTAAGCCTTGATTACTAGAACTAGCTCATTAACTTTCTAAAACCCTAAAATGAGTCGAATTGCTATTTTTATACTATAAGCCCTTTTCATAAGCTATAAGCTATTTTAGGTAACTTAGTTAAGCTTATCTTAGTTAACCATAAGCTAGGAAACCTTTTTGTTTCATAAAAATATAGTTTCCATGGAATTAGGACTAGTTTTGCAAAACTTTCCATGCATAGGGGTATATATGGTAACTTTCTGAAAATACTAAGTTTAGGGACTATTTTTGACATTTCTTAGAAGTAATAAGTATAAAGACCCTTTTTGCAAAGCTATGTAACTCTAGGATAAAAAGTTAGAAAGTTATAAACATATAAGGACTAGTTTTGCAAAAGTTAATAAGTTAAGGGTATAAATAGTAAATTTTGAAAACTTATAAAGTACAAGGGTCATAGATGTCATTTTCTCAAAATATAGAAGCATAGGTTCTAAATATGTGAAGTTTAGATAGTTATAAACCTAAGTAATATAAGTATTATAAGTATAGGGTAGATTTCGTAAATATATTAAACTTGAAGGTTATAAACTAAACTATTTTCGTATATATAGCAAACCTATTTTAAGTTAGAACATAACACAATACTAGGGAGCTTCATGTGAGGAGTACTATGTGGATATTTCGTTTTGACGAGTTTGCTGGGTTTACGATTTAAAGTGCCCTGGCTCCTCAAACGATTATTGCATATACTTCTGGATTATGATGGCCCGAACGGTGTTATGTTATAAGTAAAACTCTAATAACAATATAAATCAATAGTAAGGAACTTCGTGTGAGGAGTTATATACTTCTGAATTATGATGGCCCGAACGGTATTATGTTGGCAGCATAATACAATAGTAAGGAGCTTCATATGAGGAGTTATACTTCTGGATTATGATGGCCTGAACGGTGTTATATTATATCTAAGAATCCTAAAAACACTTAATAAACCTAAAACAAAACAACTAGAGCTTGACATGCCTACACAACAATAATAGACCTCAAGATACGTGAGTAAGCAGCCTAGACTTCTAGTCACTTTGACATCAATCACATAGCCTTAAGCCCAGGTGAGTTTTCATAGCCTCACACTTTTTAAAACGCTTTCTAAATGCTTTACAAACCCTGTGAGGGGGATACATGCTACTTGCTTTAAAAACCGAATACAAGTCATTTTCTTTGGTTGTTACATGAGTGATACTATTTCTGCCACCATTACATAACTAAAATTCATGAGCCATAATCACTTGCGGGTTTTACGCAAGTGAACGCGGGTATAGTTGATAGATCTATTGGAGTTTGACAACTCCCGTTGGTTTACCTTAGCCGGGTAACCAATAAGTACTATACTTGAAACCTCAAAGGATTAACTTTGGCAAGTTATCCTACTCGTCCCCTCATGGTTGGGTCTGCAGCCCCCATGACCCGGACTGTCAGTGCGGTTTCATGAGCTTAGTGCAACATACCCACTCTTGATAATTGTGCATGCATCACAATTATCACACACATACATTTTCCCAGATGGGTGTAACAACTGAACCCAGGGAACTTGTATTCACCCACACCCTAAACCTATGACTCTCACTCAACCTAGTGTTGACTTTTAAGCATGTATCCTAGGTAACGAAGCTCTGTGGGAATTATGGCATGGAGTGGTACAAAGCTTGCAGGACTTTTCACTCAGTTATCATTCAAGTTTCACAACAAACATAGATTTTGGGGACCTCCTCTTATAAAACTCTGATGATTTTATTGAATGATAACTCATTCTATAAAAACGTCTCTTTTTGAGTCGTTTTCTATTACTGTAACTGTGATTCCATGAAGTAATACCCCAACTCTAAATCCGCTGCGAAACTTGAAAATGGGGGTGTTACAGATTGGTATCAGAGCTTCAGTTGTAGAGAACAAGGTCAAAACCTAAACTACAACTATTTTTCCCGATACCTGAGAAAGTCCTTTGTGCCACTTCACTCCCCAATGCCTTTTTCCAGAGCCATACGTGCATTAGACCTGCATACTAGGTATTACTTGACTATTACTTGAGCATATATTCATATCTGCATCATTAGATAAATATGCCTGCTCCCCACTACTCTACTATTACCCCATCCTGAATACATACGAAGAATGTTCATTCCTCTCCGAATGATTCAGATTTTAGCCTTAAGAATCTTTTCCCCGATTCACCGAATAGCCCTAGGAATAGTATAGATATGCCGTCGCCCCTAGGTTTTACATCTTTTATAGATGACCCACACCTAAAACATATAAGAGATTTTTATGCTAAGGCATCACCTATCACTTCTGCAAACACTATCCTACACCCACCTTTTCCCACACCTAGGTTAGAACCACATGGTTTCTTTCTCCCTAGAACACCTTATATGCCTAGAATACCCATCCCTGCCTATAACCCTAGATATGAACCTAAGCAACCCTATACTATAGCACCTACACCCTATTTAGTAGACCCTCCCACTTCATCTTGGAAATTTGAAGTCGGAGAAAATCCCATTAAGACAACCTTAGAAAACCAGGAAAATCAGGTAGAAGAAATTTTAAATAATCTAGATGAAGTTTTTCTTGACCTTATTGGGAAGATAGAAGAAGGTCATGATAATAACTTAGGAACCCGACCCGACTATAGTAATTTAAGAAATACCTTAGCACAAGCCTGTTTTAGGATAGGAAAATTACAAAAGAATCAAATGAGACACCACCATAAGATAGCCTTTGCCCGTTTTAGAATCCGTACCTTAGAAAAGATGATTGATGATGACGAGGAAAGTCATCAATCAAATTTAGGAAGCACTATAAACCCTTAGATTTAGGAAAAACCTTGGAGGAAACCTTTAAGTAGTATGCCTTAAGAATCTTGCTTTAGGATGGTTAAGTATAGTAATACCTTTAAGAAATGTAAGATAGGAAAGCAATAATAAGACTTAGGTATATCTTATTAATACTTCCTGGTGTCCCTCAAAAACTAGGATAACCTAGTCAACCTAGAATTAGGTATCCTTTCCCTTGATTACTTTAGGTCATCCTAAACCTAGTAAGAATCCCTAGGAAATCTAGGAATAACCCGTAAAAATATAACAAGTGAGTACTTGTTATAACCTACCTTAAACCCTTACACTATCATAACCCTTAGAAATATTAGAACCCCGATGCCTTAGACATATAGACTCTTATCACTCTTAACCCCTAACTTGATTGGGTTTTGATTTCAATCCCAAGTCCTTTTTGAGAGCTGTCTCATAAGGATACTCATTCATGAACTTTAGGTTCAGGGAAAGCCTAAAGCTTCATTCTATAGAATTCGTTCTCTATCCTTTCTCTTCCATTGATTTTCTTTCCTCGGGCAATCTGCCTAAAATCCTTACTCTCCTAAATCCAACAACATGACATTTGGCATAAATAACGACGCTTGTTAGAAATTTAAGTATAACAAGTTATTTATGACCTCATGCGGTTGTGACTTCCTCTTCCGTTATTTTATGACATTCTATGTCATGAATAACAACTCTTTTTCAATTCTCCACCCTTTCCACCCAAAATCCCTTAAACACTCTTCCCCAATCATTTCATATGATACTCATGATGAGAATTCTTATTCTACCTTATAGAGATCTGAATTCTTTCTCTCTCTTATCCCCGGTTTTCACTACTTCTTCAGACTTCTTTTTGGTTAGAAGATCTTTCCCTAACCATTCCCATATACGAGTATATATTAATTATATACAAAGTATATTTCCGTCCTTCCCTCCTTACTCCCCTAAGATTACTATGATTCCTAAAAGAAATTACTTACTCTTAAAAAACCTCTAGTTACTCTCCCTAGAATACTCATACTTAGGAATAGGAGTAACCTTAGGATGCCTTTGGAAGATAGAAATAAAATACCTTAGATTATGAAGTTAGATATCCCTAAGAATAACTTGAAAGTTAGAAATTAAAAGAAAAGAAAAATAGGATTCAATTTAGGAACTTTATCAAGGATATTAGAACTAGAACACAGATTAGGTATAAGAAATTTTAGGAAAAACAAAGAATTAAATAAAAAGTCTCCACCTTAAGCCTTTAAATCCCTAGTTTAAGATAGACACATTAAGCTTCTATCAGATAGACACATTAAGCTTCTACCAGATAAACACATTAGTAAACCTCTACCATATAGAAATAGGTCATAATTTGCCTCTACATAGTCCTTTAGGATACCTACATAATATTTCGAGGATCTTAGAAAAGTGAAACTTTAGGAAGCAACTAAGAACTTTAATGGATCTGATTAGTGGTTTGTGAACTTAAAAACTAGGAAGAATTTAGTTGAGGATATTGAAAATACTTAGGCTTGACATTTCATAGGTTACACATTAGGAAAATATACTTAGAAGATACTATGGATACTACCCTAACTGGTTTCAAGTACCTAGGAATAATTATACTTATAATCATAGTGGTACTAGTAATAATAGACAACTTAGGCCAAAAGATTAAACCTAAAGACCCGCCTAAGAATAGTAATACTCCTAAGGAAACCCTAGCTAAAGAACCACCTATTCTACCTAGCCCTCCTCCATTTATAGGATCGTCATCAATGACTAAAACTGAAACATCACCCCTAGACTTTAAGTTTAGTACTAAGAGATTAGAAGAACCTTAGGAAGAAAACAGAACTTAAAGGAATCTAGTAAATCTTATCCTTACTTAGAATACCATCCCTTTCGGTATTCTATTCCTCTGTTTCAAATCCTATTCAATCATTCCAACTCCCGCTCTTCCGTTTTAAACTTTACTCTTCCGCTTTTCCTTATCCTCCCGTTTAAACTTCATCCTCCTGCCCTTTTTGCTTCACTCCCCTGTCATTTTTCCTCTATTCCTCTTACTCTAAATTCTCTTCCTACCCCCTCCTACAATGTTCTAGGAGTTAGAACTTGTATTTCTCGTCATATCACAAGATCCTATTAGTTAGGACTTGTAAGAATATCTATGTTGAACTTTAATCCTCATTATGTTCAACTACAATATTATACTATCTCTCTTTACAAAGATTGTAAGGGTGAGATTGACGATGCTCATCACTCGAGATGTAGCAAATTGGTAACAGAATAGCTATGGAACTAGTCACCATGGCTAGAATTTGTCTCTGTCATGATTAGAGTATGTCTCCATCATGAATAGAACTTGTTTTCATCATGGCTAGAACCCGTTTTCACTTTGGTTAGAACTTGTTTCTACCATGACTTGAACTTGTCTCCAAAACACTCTTGGACCACATATCCTTGAATGTGGACCACTCTTCCATCTTCCGCTGATACTACTTAAGGACGATTTATGATGATTAATCTATTAAAATGAATTAGGACGCTCTTTCATTTTAAGAAGAAAGTTATAAATCGAATGGATCATGAATTTATAAGCTCTTACTTACAAGGATTGGGACGCCATTACTTGTGAGTAATGAGATATAAACAAATGAGACCAAGTATATGGCACATGTACAAACAATTCCTGCTCCGTTTGTACAACTCTTTCCTCTTTCCTCATCTTTCTCAATCCATTCTTTCCTCTACTCCTACGTTCATCAAAATCTCGGGATGAGATTTCTTCTAAGGAGGTGAGACTGTAGCAACCCACAAAATCTCATCACTATCATTCCCATTCCAAATACCTATAGTAGGTATTTCCACAGGTAAATTTTTGCTTCTTGCATGCATATCATTACATAAGTGACTCTCTAGACCTACTCACGTATCCATACAAGCTAAATATCTTTACCTACACACCCTATAAACTCCTGGTATATCAAGCATAGGATTACAACAACACCATACTAAGTAAATTACTAATCTAACACATTAAACTCATCACACAACCCTAATCCAAAACTAATTAAGCCCTAATTAGGTCTATGTGTTTATAAAACCCTAATTGCTTATCTGAACTAGTTTAAAAGTGTTCAATGCTTATGTATAAGTTACCTTAGCATCATTAGGATACCTTAGCATCATTAGGATACCTTAGCACCCTTAGACCCTAGTACAATCCCTTAGAGCTTAGGTAAAAGTCTCTTAAGCAAAAACCATAACTAGGTTATAACTTCCCGGAAACTAGGTCAAACCTTCCCAAATCTTTCCCATAAGCTACCACCACTTAGTATAAGCTTCTTAAGACTTAGGATTGGTCACTAAACACTCATAGGACCCTAATCTAGGCACTAAACCCTAAGCTAAACCCTAATCACCCACTAAGCAAGATTAGGCTATAACTTAACCCTAAACTAAAACTAAGTACCCTAAGCACCTCTAGCACCTAGCCTAGCACCTTAGTCATGCTTATCACACAACCTAGCACCTCCCTAGCAAGCACACAAGTAGGTGATGCACCTACTTGTCACCTAGTACCCTTAAACCGCCTCTATGGCTTCGTTACTACCACAAAACCTCCCAAACCGCCTCTTAGCCCTCCATAGCTCTTCCTAGTCATCCTTTAGACCCTCCACGACCACCCCTAGCTCAGCTTACTCACCCCACCCTTCTTTCGACACCACACCACCCTTTTCTTGGTCGCTACTCCAAACGACCCTATAAACAGGGCTCGTACCTCTTCATTGCAACTCACCCCATTTCACTATTCTTCACCTCACACTTTCTGGTCCTAGTAGTCATATAAGAGTCCTTGTAGCCTTAGAAGTCGAGTAGCTAAGCTCTAGGTCCTTGTCGAGTTCCATAATTGCCTAGAAAACCCTAAGTACCCTCGTTAGCCCTTCCCTTAATCACGTAAGCTTCTAAACTTGTTCCTTTTACTTTAGATCTATCCTAGGATAGTTATAGGATGCCTTGGATCCCTTAGATCCCTTGCCTAAGCCTTGATCACTAGAACTAGCTCATTAACTTTCTAAAACCTTAAAATGAGTCGAATTGCTATTTTTATACTATAAGCCCTTTTCATAAGCTATAAGCTAGTTTAGGTAACTTATTTAAGCTTATATTAGTTAACCGTAAGCTAGAAAACCTTTTTGTTTCATAAAAATATAGTTTGCATGGAATTAGGACTAGTTTTGCAAAACTTTCCATGCATAGGGGTATATATGGTAACTTTCTGAAAATACTAATTTTAGGGACTATTTTTGACATTTCTTAGAAGTAATAAGTATAAGGACCCTTTTTGTAAAGATATATAACCCTAGGATAAAAAGTTAGAAAGTTATAAACATATAAGGACTAGTTTTGCAAAAGTTAATAAGTTAAGGGTATAAATAGTAAATTTTGAAAACTTATAGAGTCCAAGGGTCATTGATGTCATTTTCTCAAAATATAGAAGTATAGGGACTAAATATGTGAAGTTTAGATAGTTATAAACCTAAGTAATATAAGTATTATAAGTATAGGGTAGATTTCGTAAATATATTAAACTTGAAGGTTATAAAGTAAACTATTTTCATATATGTAACAACCCACAAAATCTCATCACTATCATTCCCATTACAAATACCTATAATAGGTATTTCACAGGTAAATGTTTTGCTTTTTATGTGCATTCATTACTTCCATGACTCTCTAGACTTGCCCACGTATCCTCACAAGCCAAATAACTCAACACTCACACCCTATAAACCCTTGGTATGTCAAGCATAAGATCACAACAACACCATAATAAGTAATTTACCAATCTAACACACTAAACTTACCACAAAATCATAACAAACCCTAATTAGGTCTATGTGCTTACTAAACCCTATATGCTTTGTTAAACTAGTTTGAAAGTGTCCAAGGCTTAAGTATGAGTTACCTTAGGAATATTAGGATACCTTAGGACTATTAGGCATTAGTACAACCCTTTAGAACTTAGGTACAAGTCCCTTAAGCACAAAACCATAACTAAGTCATAACCTTCTAGAATTAGGTCTAGACTATCTCAGAACTTCATCATAGGTCACCACCACTTAGTATAAGCCTCTTAGGACCTAGAATTAGTTATTAGACACTCATAGGACACTAATCTAGGCACAAACCCTAGGATAAACCCTAATCACCCACTAAACACAAATAGGTCATTTAGGTTACAAAACTAGGTCAAACCTTCCCAAATCTTTCCCATAAGTTACCATCATCTAGTATAAACCCCTTAGGACTTAGGATTAGTCACTAAACACTCTTAGGAACCTAACTTAGGCACTAAACCCTAGGCAAAACCCTAAACTCACTCTAGGCAAAACTAGGTTAGAAATAGACCTAAACCTTAGAACTAGGCTACCATAGCACCTCAAACCTTACAACCAAGCACCCTAGCACCCTAGCACCTTACCCTAACCTACTTAGCACCCTAGCACCTCTAAGCACCCACACAAGTAGGTACATCACCTACTTGTCACCTACTTAGTTCTTGGTTTAGACTAAACACCCCTAAACCTCCCTAAAACTCTTTAAACCACCACAAACACCACTAAACCACCCCTATAAGCCCTAAGCTGCTTACAAGAACCTCTCCCCCACCGCCTTACCACCTTGTAGCCACCAAACAGCCACCAAGGCTCCTCGTCACCTACTTGTCACCCTAAACCCACCGTATGGCCATAAAACCTCCACACCACCCTACACCGCTCTATAGACCACCACTTCACCACCGTAGCTTCTCTTAGTCACCATGTAGCTATGGTTACTCACCCCTCCCTTCTCGTGACACCTAACCCCGTATTCCTTGGCCTCCAAGGTTTACGAGGGCTATATAAACCCTCGACCCCTCTCATTTCCAAACCATACCTCCCCATCTTTCTCCACCTTAAACTTCTGTAGTTACTAGTAGTATAGAACCCTTAGAAACCTTAGGAGTCGAGTAGTATAGGTCTTGCATGCTTGTCGAGTCTCATTTTGCCCTAGAAACCCTAGTTTGCCCACGTTAGGACTTCCACGACCTAAGCAAGCTTCCAACTTGTTTCTTTTGCTTTAGTTTAGTATTAGGATAGATATTAGGTGCCTTAGAATCCATAGGATCCCTTGCCTAAGCCTTGGTCATAATCATTTGCTAGTTTTCATTTTCAAACTCTAAAAAGAGTTGAATTGCCTTTTTCATGCTATAAGCCCTTTACATAAGCTAAAATATGGCTTAGGTAACTTAGATAAGCTAAAATTAGTTAAACATAAGCTAGGAAACCTTTTTGTTTCATAAAAATATAGTTTGCATGGAATTAGGACTAGTTTTGCAAAGTTTTCCATGCATAGGGGTATATATGGTATTTTTCTGAAAATATAGAGTCTAGGGACTATTTTTGACATTTCTTAGAAGTTATAAGTATAAGGACCCTATTTTGCAAAATTATAAAACCCTAGGATAAAAAGTTAAAAAGTCATAAACTTAAAAGGACTAGTTTTGCAAAAGTTATAAAGTTAAGGGTATAAAGGGTAAATATAGAAAACTAATAAGTCCAAGGGTCATTTCTGTCATTTTTCTAAAATATATAAGTATAGGGACTAATAGTGTTAAGTCTAGATAGTTATAAACCTAAGTATTATAAGTCTATGGTATATTTTGTAAATATACTAAACTTAAAGGGTATAAAGTAAAATATTTCATATATATAGCAAACCTATTTTAAAGTTAGAAGCATAACACAATATTAGGGAGCTTCATGTGAGGAGTACTATGTGGATATTTCGTTCTGACGAGTTTGTTGGGTTTACGATTTAAAGTGCCCTGACTCCTCAAACGATTATTGCATATACTTCTGAATTATGATGGCCCGAACGGTGTTATGTTATAACTAAATCCTAATAACAACATGACTCAATAGTAAGGAGCTTCATGTGAGGAGTATTAACTTCTGAATTATGATGGCCCGAACGATATTATGTTGATAACATAATACAATAGTAGGGAGCTTCATGTGAGGAGTCTTATACTTCTGAATTGTGATGGTCTGAACGGTGTTGTGTTATATCTAAAACACTAAAGAACCCTAAGAATAATTAATTAAGAAACATAAACTAAACAACTAAAGCTTGACATACATCCACAACAACAACAACATCAGGATACGTGAGTAAGGCAGTCTAGTTTCGGAGTCACTCTTTACACTAGTTAGAATTCCCTAAGCCCAGGTGAGTTTTCATATCCTCACACCTTTTAAACGCTTTCTAAATGTTTTACAAACCCTGTGAGGGGGATACGTGCTACTTGCTTTATTTAAAACCGAATACAAGTCTTTTTCTTTGGTTGTTGCACGAGTAAACTAACTGCCACCCCTACATAACCAATAATCGTTTGGGATATTTTACCCACGCGAACGCGAGTATAGTTGATAGATCTATTGGAGTTTGACAACTCCCGTTGGTATTAACACCTCACTGGGTGGTACCAATAAGTACTATACTTGAACCCACTGAAGGACTAACTTTGGCAAGTTATCCTTCCCATCCTCTCATGTTGGGTCTGCAACCCACATGACCCGGATTGTTAACGTGTTGTTCATGAGCTTAGTGCAACATACCCCACTCCTGATAATTGTGCATGCATCACAATTATCACACACACACAACATTTTCCTAGATGGGTGTAACAACGTAGCCCAGGGAACTTGTATTCACTAACACTTAAACCTATGATTCTCACTCAACACCTAGTGTTGACTTTTTAAGCATGTATCCTAGGTATACCATTATGGAGACATGGCAGGAGAAGGCACTGAACTCGGAGGACTTTCAATCTTGTTATCATTCTCACACTATTTCACACTTAGATTCACGGGACCTCACCTTAATAAAACTCTGATATTTTAATGAATGATAACATATTTATAAAAACGTCTCTTTTCAAGTCGTTTTCTATTACTGTAACTGTGATTCCATGAAGTAATACCCTAACCCTAAATCCGCTGCGAAACGTGAAAACGGGGGTGTTACAGATTGGTATCAGAGCATCAGTTGTAGAGAACAAGGTCAAAACCTAAACTACAACTACTTTTCCTAAACCTGAGAAAGTCCTCAGTACCCCTGCCATCCTCCGTGATCATACATACTAAGGTTAGTATAGTCCTTAACTGCTTAACTGCTTAATTGCCTAACTGCTAAATGATGCATTTAGAATAATACTTAGTTGCATAACTGTTGCATAATGCATATCATCTCTATTATTAGTTAGCTATGTCTACTCCCCACTATTCTACCCCTGTCTCATCTAGTTTACATCCGGAGAATGATCTTTCCTCTCCGAATGTACTAGATTATTCCCCAAAACCCTACCTTCCCGATACCTTAGGAGACCTTAGGAATAGTTTAGATACACCTTCACCCTTAGGTTTTACACCTTTCATAGATAATCCACACTTAAAACACTTGAGAGATTTCTATGCTAAGGTGATCGTGGCAGAATTAAGCGGTTAAGCTTAAACACCTCGAGTCGTAGTCCCAACGAGGGTTGAACTGATCTCGTCACTCAAAATCGTGAGTTATGTGAAGTGAATGAGTTTGAAAGATTGTTTGGTTTTGATTAAACTACAAACGACAATTAAAATGCGGTTAAAGTAAAGGAAAGCAATAAAGTGACGCAAAGAAAATAAACAAGTAAAGTTGCATGAAATAAAGTGACTTAAAGAAAGCGATAATTAAAATGCGA
>LBNU01036875.1:27992-43749 GCA_014162995.1 Artemisia annua | reverse complement strand
CTCCGAAACCACATGCGTACTACGCTTATACAACGAAATACAATACAATAAAACTCAACTGGCGTGTATCCTTGATGTGTACCCAATTTTTCAAGCAAAGATTCTCTTAAGAAGATAAAGAACTACTCATCGGCTAAACCTAACATCTTTAATTATTTTGCACAGATATGGGGTGAAGCAATTTTGTGGGAACAAAAAGACATGAGTACCTTCGATGAGCTTTAAAGAGATCCAACTACTCCATGCTTAGCATCTAACTTCTAAAGAAACTCAATCATTTCACGTTCTCCGCAAATTTAAAATCCCAAATAATGAGATCCGCGAATGCTTAGCCGATAATCAAGCCACGCATATATAAAGTCAAGTACGGGAGCCGACAAAAGAGTAGCTCCTTGTGTACAAAACTAGCAAAAGCTTTTGTGATCATCAATGGTTAAGGGAACAAGCTAGGGCTCAACACGCCCGGATCAAGTCAAAATTTTTATTCTCACTCTTACCTAGTAGGAAAGTCAAAACACGGTGTCAAAACTTTTATTCTATTTGTGCATAATTTTTATTTTTCTCATTTTTTTGTTTGAAATTTTTCAAAATTTTTCAATTTTTTTGGTTTTTGAGGAAAAACGGGGTTGCGTAAGTAAACGGCAATGGTGAAAGTGCTAGGTCAATCAAAACAAAGATTCACCCCCCCAGACTAAAGATAAACATTGTCCTCAATGTTTAAAAAGGTAAGGGTAATCCTAACAATAAATCTAAGGCCGTTTATTAAGTATGCCAAAGATACCGTCAGTCGATAAGATTTTGGATATAAGATTTCCAAGCAAGCATCAAGACATGGGACTCGAGTGGAGATGAGATGATCCAACGAGCACGAGAGTCATCATGAATTGGAGAAATCCTGCACAAACACAAACAACCAAGCAAACACAAGATTGGAAGAGGTCGCCCTCCTCGCGTTACTTATTAGATAATAAAATGAAAAGGATAAGCATGGGGTGCCTCCCACGAAGCGCTTGTTTAGAAACGAGTCGTATAGCTTAGACTCGCCCCGAATTTAATTGTCCTTGGGGGAGCAAAGGAAACACACAGCATGAAAAGTGACGATGCCGGGATCAAAAACAACATCCTCACTCGCGGAGGAGTGGGAAAGTGAAGAAATGATGGGATAAGTAAAGAATGGGTGAAACACACGGATGGTGAAAGCATAAACATCATAAGTCTCATCCACCCCTCCATCAATAACTACATTCAAACCGGATCCAAAATCAACATCGGGTGGTTTCGCTGGTGGACGAGAATCAAAAATATTTGAGTTGGAATTGGAATTCAAAGTATCATCATTAATAAGCACATCATTCTCGTCATTCTCAATACCCGGTGGTCTCGAGTCATCTGTAGTAAGAAATCGATCGACAGCCTCTAAAAGAGGGTTACGAGACGGATTATCGGTAATAGGTAAATCGAGAAAAATTAGGATCAATTCTTGACGGTTTTGGGGGAACAACTGATTCTTGGACAACTGAAGGTTGGACGTATTTAGCACTTCCATTATCAGTGGAAAGTACCGGGTCCTTTGTCACCTCGGTTTCTTGTTCCATTTCCATCACCGGAGAAGAGGCAGGAGTCAATGGTTCATCATAAATAACACGAGCACTCGCAATCTCTAAAGCGGCTTGAAGTTTAAAGAAATTGTCGTCTAGAGATGCCAAAGAAAAATTTTCAACATTTAAGGGTTCACAAGATGGAGTGGGATTGCCACTCGAACAATTGATTTCGTTTTCTTCTTTCAAAGACTCGGCTTCTCTGCTCTCCTCAAAGTTTTCTTTTTCTTGGTTTTTTCTAAGAATTATCCCTTTTAACTCATTCATTAGACTAAGAAGTGATTCTTTACTTTCTTTACTTTTTGGATACGGCTCAGAATGAATATTTTCAACAGATTGCCCATAATTCTCAAAATTCGGAGTATTTTGGAATGAGAAGTTATTGAAATACGGTTTTTGCTCATAAAGGTTTTGAGGAGGGAGGTAAGAATCATTTGGAGGATAATTGGGAAAGTTCGAATTACAGTCTTGAGAGTATGAATTTCCATTTTCAATAGCACAAAACGAACAAAACCCATTTATAAGATTGCTACCACACCTCATGCAAGTACACCATTGACAATACGCCAAAGTCGGATCCAAACGATTTCCACATCCATTACAGAAAGATTGATCGAACGAAGATAAGTAGGGCTGAGGTGGGTAGTCAGAAAAATTTGAAAAGTTGTTGAATGTATTCGAGTTTTGATCATAAAAGGATGAATTATTTGAACCACAAAACAAACAACTTCCATTCTGAAGGTTGTTACCACACCGATCGCACGTCCACAATCGAGGTCTTTGCTGCAATTCCTCCAAAGCGCGCGTGTTCGCCATTAAATGATATGAAGATAAGGAGATTATTATTATTATTATTATTTTGGTTTTATGTGTTGAAAATGAAAAGTTAAAAGTGAAAACCAATTTTGAAAAATAAAATCTTTTTGGATTTTTGATTTTAGAAAAGTGGAAGTCAAAAGTGAAAACAAATTTGAAGAGAAAATATTTTTGTGTTTTTATATTTTGGAAATATTTACAAAAGCGTTAACTTCTCGAAAGAAGGGTCTTCAAAACACATTACTCAAATGATCGAACGACTAAATCTTATCAACCGATCCCCGGCAGCGGCGCCAAAAATTGATCGTAGCATAATCAAGCGGTGAAGCTTATAAACTCCTCGAGTCGTAGTCCCAACGAGGGTTGAACTGATCTCGTCACTCAAAATCGTGAGTTATGTGAAGTGAATGAGTTTGAAAGATTGTTTGGTTTTGATTAAACTACAAACGACAATTAAAATGCGGTTAAAGTAAAGGAAAGCAATAAAGTGACGCAAAGAAAATAAACAAGTAAAGTTGCATGAAATAAAGTGACTTAAAGAAAGCGATAATTAAAATGCGATAAGTAATTAAAACGGTAAACGAATTTAAAGACAATATGTTTGCAAAGCGACGTGAGTAAGTTTGTTAAATGTGAGCTTGATAGTTTGTGACGAATTATTTTCCTTTCTCGAGATTAGTTGTCAATTAATCTTTAGAAGAGATAATAATTCTAGACGAGTGATTTAATTGTTCTCCGGCTTTTGTTCTTCGAATAATTAAATCACAAGTCTAAATAATCTTAACGACTATTAATCACAAACATTTAACGTCCACACTTAGCTCGCAAACCCGAATCACTAAGCAAACACGATTAAAACTACTCAAGACTCATATTAAATAAGATAAAGCGGTAAAGAAAATAAAAGTTGACTTGAAAAATAAAATGAACTTGAAAAGTAAAATATTTTTGAAAATAAAGGTTTACTAAGCGAAGAAAGAAATATAAAAGACTTGAAAACATTAAACGCTAATAAAGTTTTAATCTAAAAATGTAAAGACATTGAAATTAAATAAGAAAACGATACTTAAAAGATTTAAGAAAATTCGACAGAGTTCCGTTTAGATTTTTAAGGAAAAGAAAAGCCTAACTCGGCATAAAATAAAAATGAAACTCGCAAGAACATAGAAAAATTCCATACTTGCAAAAACATGGGTCCAAACTCGCTAACAAAAATCTCATACTCGCTAAAATACATACTCGCTAGAACCTAGACCATACTCGCTAGAGCTACAACCAAACTCGCTAGAACCTAGACCATACTCGCTAGAAATGAGATCCTACTCGCTAAAAAGTTTAACCATACTCGCTAAAAAGTGATACTCGCTAGAACTAAAACCAAACTCGCTAGAAAAAAATATCATACTCCCTAGAACTTGAATCAAAACTCCATACTCGCTAAACCCTAAAAATGCAACTCGCAAAAAGCTAAAAGAACATGCTGGAACTTTAGTAACGTGAAACAAACACCCTAAATTAATAAAAACTTATAAAAACTTTGTAGAAAACTAATTTTAATGACAAATAAGCTTGTAAATAAGCCAACGACTCACAAATAAGCTCTAACCCATATTTTTCTTTCTTATTCGACCCAAACACATGCAAAGGTTGCTAAAATTTGTAAAAACTTTTATGAAAGATTTAGATAAACGTAAACAAAGATTAATGATAACAAAAATAAAACATGTAAACTTGCAAGAAATCTAGAGAGAGAGTAGAGAGAGAAAACTATAAAAACTTTTATTAAAACCAAACTTACACTAATCCTACACTAAGAGGACCAACCCTCAACTACACCTAAAACTAGTCCTAAAAACTAACCAACCCTCAAATCTAAATCTAATCTTCTATTTATAGGCCAAGGCTTTCACATATTTTGACATTGTTGCACTTTTAGCCCTTGAACCTTTACAATTCATGATAAACTCACTAAAATTACATTACAAACGTTACTAATAAACTAAATACTAAACGTAGAAGTCTTGTAACTTGGAGGATTAAAGTTGACGTGTATTTCAAAGGTCTTCAAAGATGTAAAAGTGAACATTTGCTCGAACTTGGAAAGCTTTTTCTCATTTATTTCTTTCAACTTCGATTAAGCGTTTCTTTCATCTTCTTGAGCTTTTAAAAAATAACTTTGTCGTTCTTGGGCTTTTCTTAAGTAGATATCATCGTTGACTCGGCTTTTTGACACTTTTCCACATCTCGTGCTCGTTTTAGGGCTTTTTGGTTGATTTTGATGTCATTTATGCAATATCCTTCCCTGCACAGTCACAAACTCAAAAACACGATATCTTTGGCGTTTAACGTTAGTTTTTGGTCTTTTTAGCACTTAAACTAAGGTCAAAAGTATGTGTAAAATAGCACATACCATAAGGCAACACCTATAACCCCCCTAAACCCTGTTTTACATCCACCATTCCCCACACCTAGATTAGAACCCCATGGTTTCTTTCTCTCTAGAGAACCATGTATACCTAGGAACCCTATCCCTACCTATACCCCTAGATGTGACCTTAGGAAACCCTATACATTAACACCTAACCCTTACTTAGTAAACCCTCCCATTTCATCTTGGAAAGATGAATTTGGAGAAAACCCTACTAGGACAACCTTAGAAAACCAGGAAAATCAATTAGAGGAAATTTTAAATAACTTAGATGAGATTTTCCTTGACCTTCTTGAGAAGATATAAAAAGGTCATGATAATAACTTAGGTAATCAACCTGACTATAGTAGTTTAAGAAATACCTTACAAGAAAACCATTTTAAGGTAGCTAAAATACAGAAAAACCAAATGAGACACCACCATAAAATAGCCTTTGCCCATTTTAGGATATGCACTTTAGAAAAGATGATTGATGATGATGAGGAAAATCATCAATCAAACCTAGAAAATACCAACTCTTGGAATTATGAAAACCTTAGAAAAACCCTAAGTAATATACCTTTTATAACCATAGGAAGTATGCCCTAGAATAATTAGTGCCTATAGGATATGTAAAGTAGGAAATCAATAAAATAAGTTAGGTTTTAGAAACTTCCTGGTGCCCCTCAATTAGGATAATTTAGATAAACTAGATTTAGGAATGCCTCTCCCCACCTTAGGTCATCCCTAACCCTATAGCAACCCCTAGGAATATAGACCTACCTCATAAACTATAACAAGTTGGGTACTTGTTATAACCTACCCCAAACCTTAAACCCTTACCTCTAGAAACTTAGGATAAACCACCCCGATGCCTTAGATACATAGAATCTCAAAACTGTTTTAAGCTCCCCTTATACTTTTTCCCTCCCTAAAACCCAACCTTTTCCAAACACTTTTCCCTATCAATGGTGAGAATTTTTATCCTACACCATAAAGATCTGAATTCTTTCTCTTCCGATCTCTAAATCCTCACTACTCCCATAGCTTTCTTATGCTATCCTTCCCCTAGTTAGAGAATCTACCCCTAACTATCCCATATGCAATTATATGGTAATCATATATGAGCATATTCCTATCCTTTCCCTCTTCCCTCCTTAGATTGCTATGATTCCCGAGTTAGTTTTCCCCTTCCCTCTCAGTAAAACCCAAACCATACCGTTTAGGATTCCCATACTCTAGGTTAGAAATAACTTTAGGATATCCCTAGAAAAACATAAGCTTAAGAATAGAATACCTTAGACACTAACATAGGTTATAAATCCTTGAGGAAATAGGAATTAAGATTAGGAAATTTTAAGGTTTTATAGAAATCCTTTGGTTGTTGAACGAGTGATACTATTTCTGCCACGATTACATAACTAAAATTCATGAGCCATAATCACTTGCGGGTTTTACGCAAGTGAACGCGGGTATAGTTGATAGATCTATTAGAGTTTGACAACTCCCGTTGGTTTACCTCAGCCGGGTAACCAATAAGTATTATACTTGAAACCTCAAAGGATTAACTTTGGCAAGTTATCCTACTCGTCCCCTCATGGTTGGGTCTGCAGCCCCCATGACCCGGACTGTCAGTGCGGTTTCATGAGCTTAGTGCAACATACCCACTCTTGGTAATTGTGCATGCATCACAATTATCACACACATACATTTTCCCAGATGGGTGTAACAACTGAACCCAGGGAACTTGTATTCACCCATACCCTAAACCTATGACTCTCACTCAACCTAGTGTTGACTTTTAAGCATGTATCCTAGGTAACAAAGCTCTGTGGGAATTATGGCATGGAGTGGTACAAAGCTTGCAGGACTTTTCACTCAGTTATCATTCAAGTTTCACAACAAACATAGATTTTGGGGACCTCCTCTTATAAAACTCTGATGATTTTATTGAATGATAACTCATTCTATAAAAACGTCTCTTTTTGAGTCGTTTTCTATTACTGTAACTGTGATTCCATGAAGTAATACCCCAACTCTAAATCCGCTGCGAAACGTGAAAATGGGGGTGTTACATGGTCACCTCGACACAAGACTTCCCTTATAACCAGATCGAATGAATAAATGTTTGATTGTTTATTCAAGTCCTAAACTAACCTAGAGACTTGATCTAATAGAAAGTGTATAGATAAGAAGACCCTAGACACAATCACAAAAGTGGATTAGGTTCTTGTGATTCTTCCCTTGTAAGGATATGTGTTCTTTCAAAGATGTTATTTGATAGATTAAGTACACAAGAAAGAATTAGAGGATTGAGAGAAGAGAAACTAGATAGAAAGAAATAATAGTAAGGGGTGAGGAATACAAGAGGCAATGGTGAGTATTTATAGGCTAAAATCCCAACTTGAGAAAAAGTTACCGAGGCTGGCGCGCTGCTGGCGTGTCGGAGCGCCAGCGGCACGCCAGGATACCTGGTACTTTTTACTGTGGGGATTCTGGTCTTTTAAATACCCAACCTTGCTAAACCCCCAATTGTACTTCACACATTAGACCTATATTTGCATCCTCAAGGTCAACCAACTCAAATATCTATTTGGTAAAAATAATTTGTGAAGTGTTTAAGTGAAAACCAATTATCAAAGAGAGAATGAGAGAAGAGATAATCGGATAGGGGTATATTGGTTATTCCTCACATGGCATAGATAAGTGAGAAATAATATGTCATAGAATATTCCTTTACTTGGAAAGGAAGTGTGGATGTTTGATGAGATAGAGAGAGGGAAGATTTGAATTTGAAATTGAATGTGTGAGAGGGAAATGAGAGAGTGAGGTTAAGTTGAGAACAAACCAGGGTTGGGTTAAGTGAGAGATAATGTTGTTTATGTTAACTTATGTGTAAAAGTTGATTACATTCTCTTTATATAATACTTAACATTAATCTTTTCATAAATAAAAGAGACCGTATGGCTTTTAATTAAAACCCAAGCCCATATAGGGCCTAGCCCAAATTTTGGATAACCATGCTTGCATGGTTAGTTCTTAGATTTGTTTCGTTAAGTACTCGTTAGTCGAATGTGTGAAGTCCAAGTTCCCAAGTACTAAATTATCGTAACCATTTCTTTGTGACAAATATGTATTCAATAAATGTATACAAGATTTCTATTCGTGCTGGCATGGACCTTATACGTCATGCCAAAAGTTCTTTATAGATCCAACTTTTACCATAGAACCCATCAAGCAATCTTAGCCACTCATTTTTTTTAATCAAAATAAAAAAATAAACTTTCACCCTTTTTTTAAAACTTAAATATTTCGCAAACCGTAAATCGTCAAGCTACAAAAAAAATACCATCGCGACGAGAATTAAATTATCTTTCTATAGACATGCATTGTTATATACTTTCGACGAACTTTTTTTTCGATGAACTTTATTTTTTTCGCCCAGAAAAATCATATATGATTCGTAAGAATCATATATGATTCGATTTTAACAAATCATATATGATTCGTATGAATCGAATCATATATGATTTTTTACGAATCATATATGATTCTTTCTGGGCGGAAATTAAAAAAAAAAAAAAAAAAAGTTCGTCGAAAAAAAAAATTCGTCGAAAGTATATAACAATGCATATTTATAGAAAGATCATTTAATTTTCGTCGCGATGGTATTTTTTTTGTAGCTTGAAGATTTACCGTTTGCAAGATATGTTGTTTTGAAAAAAAATGTGAAAAATATAAATGGGTGGCTATGATTGGTTGATAGGCTCTATGACATGTATGGGTTCTTCATGGATCTTAACTCTATAGGCGTATCCGACCTTAATAGTTATATGTAGTCTCGTGAACAAAGAATCCAATAGGGGGACGATTTTATGGTTAGGTGGTTGTTAGTAAGACCCCTAATTCCTAAGTTAGCATATTTATAATACTATTAAAGGATATCTTATATTAAAATAAAAGATGTACATTAACTATTATAAATAAATAAATAACTTAATTAAAAGATTTGATATTATCTAATAAGATACTTATCTTTTCCCATAAGTAATGGATCGTACCCAAAGCCAATTGATTAAGCGCAATGCTGATTTTGCCAGATTTGATTATTTATATATTTACAATAAATATATAAAACCGAAGTCTCGTGCTATTGTGAGTGACCACATAATCACGCTTAACCCGCATGTTATAATAAGAGAAAACACATATAGAAGCTTATTGAGAAAGAATGAAAATGATAGAAAAAATCATACTATTTAGTTTTTCTGACATGACGAAAATATGATTGACCCATTCGCTTTTCTTCTTCGGTGAAGCATGACAAAAGTCTAAAAGTCACTCTTTGTTTGATGATGATGATGATGAACAAAAGTCTAAAAGTCACTCTTTGTTGATGATGATGATGATGATGATGATGATGATGATGATGATAATAATAATAATAATAATAATATTATTATTATTATTATTATTATTATTAGAAACTGATAAGATTTACAAGAAGTTAGTGGGAAGCCGAGATACTAACTGGGCTCCTACTCCTCTAGCTATAGAAAAACTAATTCTACTAAAGATATGAGCAGCAACACGTGCTCCAATGTCTTGGGTCATCAAGAACTTTCGGATCCGCTTCAGTAAGGTCACTGCATCCTTCTGAAGTTCCCCAAAAGAAGAGAAAGAGAAAGGGAGGAACCCATGTTCAATATTTGTGCACTTGGCCTCATACTTGACATGCTTACGTTATGCAGCCTCAATCAGGACCCGGCACAAAATCAACCATACTAGTTTTCGTCAAAGGCGATGACCCAGTCAAATCAACGCATACATCAAGCCCTCCGTCCAACGATTGATAATAATAATAATAATAATAATAATAATAATAATAATAATAATAATAATAATAATAATAATAATAATAATAATAATAATAATAATAATAATAATAATTTTTTTTAGGCCCATAGAAAAATAAAAATCTTTTATTCCATTTGTATGACAATAAAAACCTTAAAAATATAAAAGATCTAAACTCCAATGAGGAAAAACATTATCACAATCTATCACAATTAATATCAGATTTGGTATTTAGCGGTATGACAGTGAATATGATAAAATCTACATTTATCAATATCAATATTTAGTTTCTTAAAAAAAAAATTGTATCATTAAAATGTGATGAATCTGTATCATTACTAAAAAAAAATTGTATCATTACTAAAAAAATTTTAAGAAACTAAAAAAAAAAATTGTAGAATATTTAGTTTCTTAAAATGTGATGAATCTGTATCATTACTAGTTTACCAATTTGGTTTTGTTTTCTTCACCTAGCCGGTCATGGCATCAAAATGAAAAAAAGGTTTACAAAAAATAGCTATATTGTCTAACTTATGAAAAAAGGTGCTTTACTCAAAAGTTCATGTGACTCAATTCTAAAAAAAGGTGCTTTACTCAAAAGTTCATGTGACTCAATTCTTACTGTTGTTATTTTTGCAATAGAAATCAAAAGGTTGTAATATGAAGAACCTTAATTTGGATCTTAAGAAGTTATAATCCAGGAATTAGTAGTTTATGTCTTGTTGTATGAAGAATCTTAAAAAATAGGAAGAAGAGTAATATGAAAATTAAAAAGAAATATAAAGTAGGCCCAAGAAATCCGTTGCAGAAAGTACATTTTTAAACATCGAGTCTATGGGTATAAAACCCATTCTCTATCATATATAATTCAAACCAACATAAATTATGCATATAATTGTTATTTTGGCATCGAGAATCCCATGAACCTGACGCCTCAATAGATCCAGGACCATCTGTAATACATGGCGGGCATAGAGAATCCCACGAACCTGGCCCCTCAATAGATCCAGGACAATCTGTAATACGTGGCGGGCATCGAGAATCCCACGAACCTGGCCCCTCAGTAGATCCAGCACAACCTGTAGTACGTGGCGTATGACCTAATAAGTGGAATATCACTATGTCACCATTAAAAGTATATGTATAAATATTTAGTAGGTTAAGTCTATAAATTAAGAAACGAACTTACCAACATAAACATGATTGGAAATATACTCATATTGGTATTCAAATTTGTTGTTTTTTGTAAACTGATGTTCAAAAAACGAGCAAGAGTAAATTATTAAAACCGTCCTTGTAGTTTTGTCATGTTACAAATTTAGTTCTTGTTATACTTATATTAATAACATTTAGTCCTTGCAGATTTAGTACTACTTATTTTAGTCCCTACTCCTTCTTCCTAGTTGAGCATTACCAGTCACCTGCTGTTTCCTCCCACAAACCACCACCACCACTGTCTCAGACGCCGGAAACCACCGTTCCTCCGTCGTCAGAGACCTTTAACTTGAAAAAGATACCATTTTCTAACTCAAATCAAAATCTTTTGAACACCCAGATGACACCTACAATGCCAAACATATACCTACTTTTCAGACACCATTTTCTAACTCAAATCAAAATTCCCTCCAGATACAAAGTCCTCAACCGCGTCAAATTCGCAAACCTACTCGAAATCCCCTCACTCAACCTATTCCCACCAACGTTAACCCTGACTAAACCCTTCAAACTCCCAAAAAAAAAACAAAAAAACTCGGGGAAAAACCTACTAAACCGATTCCCTTGCAAGTACAAATTCCTTGAAATGAAGGTTTAAGGTTTTGAGCTGGGTCAAGTTGGAGAATATCCCAGTGGGGATAGCCCTGGAGAGTGAGTTAGCGGGGAGGTGTAGACCAACAACACGGTTGAGATTTGGGTCGCATCGTAAGCCAAACCAGTTGCAAGGGGTGGGTTGGGTTGGGTTATGGGCTAGAGGAGTGTACGGCCGGAGAGGGTTGATCGGAGTGTGAGAAGTGCGGCTCGGTCGGAGGATAGATCTGTGGTAGTTTTTTGGGTTTGGGTTTGGGTTTGGGTTTGGTGAAGATGATGGTTATGAGTAGTAATAAAATGGTTTCTTCATGGTTTGGTGAGCGTTTGGGAATGTGTTTTATGGAAATGAAATTGTGTTTTTGATTGCTATTTAAAGAAAGGGTTTTTCTAAGATGTGATAATCAAACTAATACTTTTCATACAGTTATAAAAATGCAATTACTGCACATTAGTTATGCTTAAAAATTACTATAGTTACATGTAATATTTTATTTAATGAGTTAGTACTTGACTATGTTACTCGCTTAAATATGTGCCTTCGGAGCACATTTTAAAAAATCTCTTCAAGAAAAAAAAAAACATTTTAAAAAATCTCTTAAAGAAAAAGAAAAAAAAAAAAATTAAAAAATATTAAAATGTTATAATATAGAAAAAAAAAAAAAAAAAAAAAAAAGAGTTGGAAAATAATAAATATGAAGTGGAAATTATTTTAATTAGGAGGATAATGAGCATGTTACATTTGTAACATTTGCAACATTTACACCAAACAGCAAGTTACAATGCCTAGATGGATACATTTCCGATCATGTTTCTAACTATTACAGTATAAAAGTTGGTAAATTCGTTTTTAATTTATGGACGTAACCCATATTTAGTAGATTCGACTTATATCAAAATTTTATACTCAAAATTATCGTCACTTCAATTTATTAAATTCGAGAGTGTAAATCGTACATTTCTTGTTGCATTTTATTCTTGCTGGACTCGGACTCTGCAAAACATATAGAAGTAAAAAGGTATTCTCTCTATATATTATGGCGTACCGTATTGAGCGACGTGCCGATAAAAAATTGATTTCTTTTTGGGCTTATTTCTGCGCCGCTTTCTTTTCCATCACCTGGCCCAATATCTTCTTTTCAAAAAAAATTATATTCATCTTCTAGCCAGTAGTGGAATTTTTAAGTATGAAAATGGTTGATTTATACAGTTTCTTTTGCAACATTAGATCATTAGTGAGCAAATGACTTAAGGAGCTAGCAAGAAAAAAGTTAAAGGCTATGAAATTCTACATAAATTGACCATTTAAAAAACAAATTTTATATCTATAAACTCATCAAAAATAACCAGTGAAGTACTTAAAAAAAAAAAAAAAAAAAAAAAAAAAGGCCTATAATTAAGTTTTACGCTTAAAAACGATAAAACATGGTAAACAAAAACTACCCGCTGCAACGCAGCGGGTGCCCCTTACTTCTTTTAATTATACATTTTGAATTCTCGGACTCTGTAAAATGTATTTTAATCAAATATAGAAGTTTACGTATAGTAGTTAAAAGGTATTGCAATTAAGTTTTAGTATTTTGTATACAAAAGGTATTTAATCACATATAGAAGTTAAAAGTTAAAAGGTATTTTAGTTTAGTATCAAAATGTATACTTATATCAGTTTTAGTACGTTTGTTTATTGCTCGAACTACCATATTAGTGTTAAATCACATATAATATGTCATGCAAATTTCAGCACTGAAAAAAAGTCATAAAATAAATGAAAAAAATTAATTAATCGAAAGTATATAAAAGTGTCTACCTATTAAAAGATAATAAAATAGCAACGATATTATTTGTTTTATCTGACGATTAACGGTTCATAAAATATTTAAATTATAAAATTCGGACATAATTGCTTTTCTTATTTATTTAAAATACTAGTTAATTTCTCCTCTTTTTTCTAAACAAAATATTGAGTGATTGAGATTTCTTTCTATATGCAATTTTTTGGCATGTCAATGATAGCTTCTCGTATATTAAAGAATTTGTAGGACTACCCATATAGTTTTTTGTTTGTTTTATAACATGCCGTTTCACAAGTTAATGATTTATTTTTTATTTTTTATTTTTTTTATTTATTTATTTTTTTTGAAGAATACAAGTTAGTGATTTACTAAGTGAAAAACAAAGAAACAAAACAAAATTATTTAAGAATATAGCTCACGTAAAAATGAATGTGTACTTTATTTTTCCCGTATGCGAGTGAGCAAAATAATGAAAGAAGTTTTTAAAACTTGTTTCGAGTATCAGGTACTAACCAGTGGCCGGCTTCTTCTCCTCCTTTACTTTACCTGCAAAACATATAGAAGTCATAATATTAGGGTATTATAAATTACCCGTTAAAAAGAATATAGCTCACGTAAAAATGAATGTGTACTTTATTTTTCCCGTATGCGAGTGAGCAAAATAATGAAAGAAGTTTTTAAAACTTGTTTCAAGTATTAGGTACTAACCAGTGGTCGGCTTCTTCTCCTCCTCTACTTTACCTGCAAAACATATAGAAGTCATAATGTTAGGGTATTATAAATTACCCATTAAAAAGAATATAGCTCACGTAAAAACTAATGTTTACTTTATTTTTCCCCGTATGTGAGTGAGCAAAATAATCAAAGAAGTATTTAAAACTTGTTTCGAGTATTAGGTACTAACCAGTAGCCCGCTTCTTCTCCTCCTCTATTTTACCTGCAAAACATATAGAAGTCATAATGTTAGGGTATTATAAATTACCCGTTAAATAGAAGAGAATTTATATAATGGTTCTAAAAGGCGCGTCATGATAGCGTCAAAACGCCACTAAAGTGTAAGGCGTGACATTCACGTTACGAAATAGACCAAGGCGTATTTAGGCATGACGTGAGATGAGGCGGAAAAAGGCGCGATAAGACGCACTAAAGCGTGAGGCGTGACAGGTTTTTTTTATTCAACCTCGATAAAAAAATTTTAAAAAAAATGAAGAAAATTACTTGTAAGGATAATTTCTTAACCTTATTTATTATGTACAACGCTTTTGTAAACTCGATATATATGAAATATGATAAAAATTTATAAATATTTTTATTTTTGTGTCGCCTTATGTCATACCTTAAAATGCAAAAGTTTTGCCTTAGCAGGTAAGATGTAATTACATTAATTTATATTTTCTCTATATCGTGCTGATGACGATAATGGTTAGAATTTAAAATGAGAAATGAAAGACTTAGGATGAGTTTGGTTTGTGGGTTTTAAATTTTGAATTGAGATTGTGCCTGAAATATTTTGTTTGGTTTACATTTGTGGGTATTGAGATTGGGGTTGACATCTTTATTTGAAGTATTTCATTAAATGAGGAGAGAGAAGAATTAAAATTGGGCCCGTTTGGTTTGTAAATGAGTTTATGATTAGGATTTGGATTTTAGATTAGGATTTAGATTTAATATCGGTTTATATTAAATGCCCGTTTGGTACACATCTATCTCTTTAGGATTTAGGTTTAGTGATTAATAAATATGTTTGGTTACATTATTTGGATTCAAAATTTGGACTCAACCCCATTGGTTCCACATTATTTTGAAGGAGAGGGGTAAAGTGGGTTTTAAGTTTAAAGTGGACTCACAACAATTTCTTCTTTTTTTTTTATTTGTCCACATTAAATATAAAGTTTATATTAAATTATAAAAAGTGATTATTTATTAGTTAAATATATATATTTTATTTCTTTTAATTTTTTTCTATGTCCTACATCAAATCTAAATTTATATAATCTAAACCCAAATGAAAATCCAATCCAAATCCTAAACCCACCTACAAACCAAATGGTAAATACACAAGAGCTATGATTACTAGAAACAACAATCAAAGTTAATCACCATGTCGAACATAATGTGCATAAACTAAAATTTCGTCAAAAAGCAAATCTTTGTACGTTAGATATCATGCCAAAAGATCCATGTAGAACCAACTTTTACCATAGAACCAATCAAGTAATTTTAGCCACTCATTTTTTTTTATCAAAATAAAAAAAATAAACTTTCACCATTTTTTAAAAAAATTAAATATCTCGCAAACCGTAAAACGTTACGCGAAAAAAAATACCATCGCAACGAGAATTAAATTATCTTTCTATAGACATGCATTGTTATATACTTTCGACGAACTTTTTTTTTTCGACGAACTTTTTTTTTTCAAAATTTCCGCCCAGAAAAATCATATATTATTTGTAAAAATCATATATGATTTGTAAAAATCATAT
>LBNU01036872.1:116449-126670 GCA_014162995.1 Artemisia annua | reverse complement strand
GGAAGAAGGACGGGTCTTTACCCACTGTATACCTGATCCGCAGCCCAAGTGGCCAGCCCAAGTGGCAAAAACCCATGTACATATAAATACCCTCTCCATCCTTGGAGAGGGTAAGCCTTCTCATAATCTATTTTTTTTTTTTTGGTTTTCTCTCTAAGGCTTCACCTCTTTCTCTCTCTAACTTTCTCTTTCTACATTTCTTTCTTCTCTTTCTTACTTGCAACGAGCCATAACCACATGTATGAACGTGTTTGTGATGTTATTTAGTGTTCTACATAATTGTTTATTTGAAGATCAACACGAAGTTTCTGGGTCCTTAATCTAATTTGATAGTATATATACTCAATAATATAACCAAACTTTTCACATTAAATATTGCAAATCTATATTCAGAAATATATATTACATTATGCAATCTCAAAGACATTCTGCAAAGCTTCCAACACTGTCCGAGCATAAAAACTCTCATACACCTCTCGAAGGTATAATTGTAACCAAAAAAAATATTTGTTTTGTAGTTATATTCTTATTAATCTGGTTTTATAATTGATTTAATATGTTATAGCATAATCGTTATGTAGTTTATTACAATTGTTGCTTCATAAAAAAGTAATAGCATGCAGAATAAAAACTCTAAAACTCCTTGACAACAGATTGTTTTGTTAAATAAATTTACATGCATTGTCCAAAAAGTGTCTATATACTAAAACATAATTAGAAAGAAAATCGTGAACCAATAAACCTTTTTGAAAACGCATTCCACTAATGAAAATTCTGAGTTTAGTATTTTTGACATTCAGTCAGGTAACATAATATTAGCTATAGTATAGACAATAAATGTTATTAGCTCATAAATGTTGTTGTAAAATTCATCTAATGTTTTATTGCATAATTTTATTGATATTTATAATAGATGTTGAACTAAGACGGATCAATAATGATGCTTTCAACCTACTCAAAGAAAGAACTAAAAGCGCACTCGAACTAGAATATCACTTAGAGAACATTGAACGTGCAATGTCTAATGATATGGATTGGCTTAATCCTGAGCGTCATAAAGACATCTACAACAACTCTGAAACCCCTTCACCAGGTATTCTGTTATTAGACAGTGTTCAATTTTTATAAGCCCATCAAGAGTTATTATTGATATTAGTTTTTAAAATTTTAAATGTTTTTAACATTGTTAATATAATACATTGAGAATGAAATATTGTTTAATTGACATGAACCATTAATCAACATCCTAACATAAAACACTAATTCATATATCATTGTATGAAATTATGCAGATGGAGAAAAATGCAATCATGAATATAATTTTGATGTTGCTAAAGAAGAACATCAATGTTTTTCATTTGAAGATTTAAAAGATAGTGGAATCACACTATTAAGAGATGTTTTGCCTCATCCAATGGGTCGTGTGTTTCTTGACACATCACAGTCGTAAAAAAAACTCTCAAATGATGTTTTTCCACTAATAAAATCATCATCAAATTCAATGAGAAATGAAGGAGTTGTGAAGTATTTCCTACCAATACGATCGATTGATCAGCTTAAGAGGCAAATAAAATTCTTTGAAGTAGAAAATGTACGCGATGAACAAACAATATTGGTATGTGCGGAGGCAATTGACCGACGAAAGAAAAAAATATTAGAGTATCAAGAGAGGATTATAGATATTCAAAAACAAATTTATAATTACAAATGTTTGTAATTTCATTTGTATGCATTAATATTTCTTAATGTGTTTTTGAACATTTAATATTGGTATACAAGGCTTTTAAATTTGATTGTTACAAACAAATGATACTTAAAACATCCAATCTTTATAAATTTTCTAAAAAAATATAGTAAATCTATCTGATTGCATTTTCCAATTAACTCAAACCATTTTTAGATAATGATTAACATACTTTAAACTAAATCACAACAACTTCGTTTAGGTTATCTTTGTTGAGATTTGTTCTATACTTATATTATGTTAAATAATGTATATATACTCGCCGAACAAAAATCGTTCATAACCCTAATTCACAAATCTCTACATCGCATATACAAACTACCATGAAAACACCAAAGACATATATTAGTGAGTTAACAACGGACCTAAATCCATGCACTATTAAAGTTAAAGTGTTAAGAGCTTGGTGTTACAGGGAAGCAAACATGCAAACAACTCATAGACACTTTGAGATGATTGTCGCAGATGAAAAGGTTTTTAATTTTTTCCATTAATTTTTTTCCCTTTTAAGATACGTATGTTAATTAAACTGTCTATTATATTATTATGTTTTTTCAGGGTGACAAGATTCACGTTATCGTAAATAATGGTCGATTAACGTTTCTTGAAAAGTATTTCAAAGAGGATATGGTGGTTCTTTTAAGATATTTTTGTGTTATTCCTAATAACACAAGTTACAAATACACAAAACATCCATACAAGATAAGCTATGATGGAGTTGCAACTGCATGTCGATCAAATACGTTTGATGCCGATGTTAATAAAATTGGATTTGAATTCATCAAGTTCTGTGATATAATATCATTGAATCTAAATACAGAAATCCCTGTTGGTATGTTTTTCAACATATACGAATTTAAATAATGCCTATATTTTAATTTGCAGATTGTCGTAAATCCTTTAATATTAACGTTGTATGTGTTTTAGATATTGAAGGAGAGGTTTTTAGTTGGGGACGTGAACTTAGAGACTACGAAGTTTATGGATGTAAAACGAAGATGTTACCCATAAAACTTAAAGACACATTGTAATTATAAAATATAGTATTTTCCTTTTCATACATAACTCTATAAGCATGCTGTTGACATACATAATGCATAAAAACGTTATTTATATTTGTCGATATCTCTACGTTTTGATGATCACAAAATGTAAAATCATTAAACGTAAGATTACTACGTAAACAAGTATTAAGCTAGTTTATATCACTATATCCAACTTAATCACTTAAGGTATGAATAAACTAGTGCTTAATACATCTCATGATCAAAGGGGTATTTAATTAATTACTACAAAGTTTATTTAATTATGTAAACATATTATATATTTTTGAAAAACACTTTTGGTAATAAAGAAAAATGTTTTAATCATACTAAATATATGAATTCAAATTTTTAACCAAAATCAATTAGTTTTTCACCAAATAAACTTTCCCCACAAAAAGACAAAATTTCTGGCCGTTACAGCTGGGCGGCCCCCTTAATTATAAGGGGCGGCCCCCTTAATTTTAAGGGGGCCGGCTACAATTAAGGGGACCGGCCACGCTCCTCTGTCAGAAAATGTCAGAATTTTTTCCCTATAAATACCACCTTAATTCTGGTATTTTTCCTCACCTCTTGCACGAAAATTTTCAGATCTAAATCTCTCTAAACATCTTCCAAAACCCTTTGATCATTAGATTACTAATCCTTGTTTCAAGTGATTCAATCCCTCATCATCCATCCTCATCCAAAGTGCAAGAGAAGAATACTCCTTCAACCTCATGTTTGAGAAGTATTGTATATTAGTTGTGTATATTGTGTATATCTTTTGTGAAGTAGTAGTGTGCTTGTAATTAGATAGATCTAGGTGGGTTAGTTGTGAATAGAAGTTGTGTAGGGAGAAGAAGAATAAGTAGTGAAGTTGTGTATAGTTGAGAAGAAGTTGTGTTGTGAAGAGAAGTAGTTGTGTTGTGAAGAGAAGAAGGTGTGTTGTGAAGAAGAAGTCGTGTTGTGAAGAAGAAGAGAAGTTGTGTTGTGTTGTGAGATTGGTTCTAGCTAGAATTAGAACCCGACATTTAGCTTTGTGTCGTTAAGCCGGTGTAAGCAACGTTGTGTAAGGTTTTCTCCGCCATAAGGGAGCTTGTTGACATAGTGAAGAAAACTCTCGAGTAGGTGACACGGGGAGTGGAGTAGGGCAAGGAAGGTGTCCTTGTAGCCGAACCACTATAAATCCTTTGTCTCGCGGTTAGATCTTTCCATCTCTAACTTATTACTTAGTTTACTTATTTACATCTCGTATAGCTATAATTGTTTATATTATGCATGTGTTGATTTACATACTTAGCTTACATCATTATTATTTATACCTTGATATAGTTGTTCATATTGTTCAGGACTTGAGTTCACATAAGATCGAATCAAAGTTTTTAAAAGCAAACGAGGTTTTAAAACTAAACTAAGTTTTCAAAAACAAAGTTTTCATAACAAACCTAAAAGGACACACATATAATATATCATATAGTTGTTTTTATCCTTAACTCTAATCAAAGGCTTTTAGAACAAACAATTGAATAAACTCGAATCAATTTATTGAAACCAAGTTTTTGTATAAATTAAAAAGCCGTAAAACTATTCAACCCCCCCTTCTAGTTTTCCACAATTGGTATCAGAGCCAGGTTAAACAAGATTTTTAAAATATATTGTATTTTAAAACTTGAATCGATCTATGGAATCGGAAAAATATTTAGAAGGGCAATCTATGCAAAGACCACCACTATTTGAAAGTGATGGATTTTTATATTGGAAAAATAGATTCGAAACTTATGTGAAATCAAAAGATCTTGATCTTTGGCATGTTATTACCTTTGATGACTTCCCCCCTATTCAATATAATTTTGAAACTAAAAAGGATGAAATTGTATCTTTTGAAAAACAAAATGATGACTGGAAAAAGAAACTAGCAAAAAATAACGAGGCTAAAATGGTTATTTATAATGCGTTACCACATAAAGAATATGAAAGAATTTTTATGTGTAAAACCGCAAAAGATATTTGGGATTCTTTATTAATCACTCACCAAGGTAATAGTCAAGTCAAAGATAATAAAATAGATCTTCTTGTTCAACAATATGAACAATTTATGATTCCGGAAGAGGAATCAATAGATAATGCATTTGCTAGGTTTAACATTATTATCACAAGTTTAAAAGCACTTGATGAGAATTTTTCTAGTAAGAATTTTGTTAGGGGAAATTTCTTAGGGCTCTTCATCCAAAATGGCGAGCTAAAGTTACGGCGATTGAAGAATCGAAGAACTTGTCAACTCTTCAACTTGACGAGTTGATCGGCAACTTGAAGGTCTACGAAGAAATAATAAAGAAAGACTCCGAGATGGTCAAAGGGAAAAGAGAACAAAGCAAATCAATCGCATTGAAAGCTAGGAAGGAATCTAGTGACGAGGATAACTCAACCTCCGAAAGCGATGACGAAGAATATATTATGGCCGTAAGAAACTTCAAGAAATTCTTCAAAAGACAAAGAAGATTCGTTAGACAACCACATGGTCCACATGTTGAAAGAAAGGCATTCCAAAGATACAAAGATGAGAAAAATAACAAGAGCGGAAGGAAGTGCTATAAATGCGGTGACCCAAATCATCTTATCGGAAAATGTCCAATGATGACAAGGGATCAAAATCAAAAGGCGTTCGTTGGAGGAGCATGGAGCGATAGCGATGAGAAAGAAATAACAAAGGACGAAAAATGTCTTATAGCCAAAGCATCCAATGAGGTACTTTACGAAACCAAATACTTTAGTGATGAAAATCAATTATTAGATGAAAAAGACCTAGAAAATGAATATAATAGATTATGCAAATTAGGTCAAGAGGTTATAGCTAAAAATAAGTCACTAAAACATATTAATAGTCGATTAGAAAATGAGGTACTCGAATTAAAAATTAAACTACAACATGAATTAAAAATTAAACTACAACATTTGGAAAAAGAAAAAGAAGTTTCTATAGAATGTAAAACATGTTTAGAGGTTAAAAATGAAAACGAAAAACTTAAAGACGAAATTTTTAAAGTTGACAAGTTTAAAAATAGTAGCAACTCATTAAAGAAAATAATAAGTGTTCAAGAAACTTTGGGAGATAAAACCGGTCTAGGATTCAACTTAATTAATGTTTCAACTAGTGAAAATAAAAATATAAAGTTTGAATGTAAATTTAGTAAACAAAAACCATTAGACTCAAAACATAAGTATATACTTATGAAAGATAGAAAAATACCTATTGCGAGTAATGAGGAAGTAAAAAGTTTTTATAAACCGTCATTAAAAGCCAAAACCGGATTTTCTAAACCAAAATTAAGATCTAAAACTCCACCTCCAAATAGACCAAATAATCCTCATCTTCGGTCTAAAATCCCTCAACCTAGAAGAAATAAAGGTAGACAAAACCTCTTATAGTCACCCAATGTGGAATTATCCACATCAACCGAGTTTTAGCCCATGGGGAATACTTCCACTATACATGCATCCTAGTCAAATGCAAACAATGTTTGGTTCAAACAATTTTGGACAAATGAGACAATGGGGACCGAGACAATGGGGACCAAATGGCTAAGTTGTCATTCTTCGAACAAGTTGGTATCTCATATACAAATTTATTGAAGACTAAAAGGTACGCATTTCTTTTAAGTTTCTTGTTAAAATTTATATTATTAGATTAATAACTAGTTAGAATAATGCTTAGTTATATAGCTAGTAATATTTGCATGCTCACATATTATGAACCCCTCTTAGTTGGCCTTCCTAGGATTTAAATAAAATTGTTCGTTGTCAAACAACATAGAAAATGGAAATCTTCTATGTCCACTAGTAGAAAACTCATGGTGATGAAGTGAAATGAGTTAAGTGGATTAATCGTTGATAAAGAAGTAAGACTAGATCCCTCACATAAGAAAACTATGGATGAAACAAGCTCTCGAAGACTATGGCATTAGGTTAGAAAATGTTCCTAGTATGTGCAATAACAAAGGTGCTATAGAGTTAAGTAAGAATCCCGTTCAACACTCTAGGACTAAACACATAGAAATACGCCATCACTTTCTTAGGGATAACGTACAAAAAGGAAACATCACTATAGAAAAGGTAGCCTCGGAAGATAACATTGCCGAAATATTCACTAAGCCCCTTAAGCGTGAATCATTTAACCACTTGCGTTTAGGATTAGGAATGATGGAACAAATTGATTGAACTTTCTTGAAAAACCAAAACTTTCTGAAATTTCAAAATTCTGGACACTTCCAAGTGTCAGATGGGCAGACCCCTTAAATATATAAGGGCGGCCCCGTTAAAATTAAGGGGACTGGCCTCTATTTAAGGGGGCCGGACATCTTATGGTGAAAGTTTCTGTGTTTTCGTTATTTTCCTCCAAAATCTGAGTCTAGGATTTTGTTTTGTACAAAATCAAGAATTGAGATATTTTGTTTACATAATTATACTTTCAATAAAAACCTCAATTCCTTTCCAAAACATTCTCACGATTAGGAAAACTCATTGTTGAATAAAAATAAAAAATTTTTTCTAAAATCATGCATAATAGTCTCAGTCTCGTTATCGATATGTATATAATCCAATATATACTTATATGTGACACTTAGAAGTGAGCAAAGATAAATCAAGGTGATCAAAAATTGTTTCTTAGGAAAATTTATTTTCTCTTCATAGAAGTCAAAACAATCTTAACTCAACATTTGTTTCAGATAGGCACACACTAGAACACAATCAAGAATTACAAAATCACATTTGTTCCATCACTAGTTTCTCACTAACTAGTTGCCTCACACTAAGATAGGAGTTTTAGGTTGAATGATTTGGTAAATTTCCTATTTGTCTTATTGGTTATGCATGCATGCTTAGTTATGACTATCTTATGTGCTTACTTGCTTGCCTATATACTTTTCATGCATATTTCATTAAGATAATACTTGCCTTGTTGCCTAAAGAGTTGGACTTGCCCAAAACCAAACCTTGATCGCGGCTAACTAAGCGGTGAAGCTCGTAAACCACGGGTCGTAGTCCCAACGAGGGTTGAAATGGATCTAGTCACTCGAGTCGTGAGTTATGTGAAGTGAATTGGTTTAAAAGATGTGATTTGGTTTTAGTTATACTACGAAAGATTGTTCAAAACTTAAACGAAATAAAGTACGAGAATAAAAGAAATAAGTTGAACGATCAAAAGAAAACATCAAGTTAAGTGATACGTAAAAGAAATGAAATAAGAAAGAAATAAAGAAAATGTTTTTGTTGTTTTATATTTTAATTAACGAAAAGAAAGTTTAAACTAAGAAACGTTAAAAGATAGAATGTAAGTAAACTTAAACTAAAAGAAAAGAGATTAACTAAGTTGAAATAAAACTAAAAGGTTTAAAGAAATTTCGACGGAGTAACGTCTAGAAACAAGAGAAAAGAAACCTCACTCGTTAGAACGATGAGGTAAAGAAGCCAAGCTAGGCTAAAAGAACTACAACGACACGATACAAATAGAAAATAGAACGAACTAATAAGACTTGACACCAAAATAAAAACTCAAACTCGCTAACTTTTAAAATCAATACTCGCAATAAAACTTTTAAACCATACTCGCTATATAAATGTCATACTCGCAAAGCACTTAAAGGAATGAAACTCGCAAAATAAAACTTAAAACTCGCAAGATAGAATAATGATACTCGCTATTGGGATTGCCAAGTGATACTCGCAATCAAAGTAGCATACTCGCTATAGAACCTGATCCCATACTCGCTAAGGAAGTCAAAAGGGCCATACTCGCAACCATGCTAAGAATGATACTCGCAATCTTTTATTTCATACTCGCAATGAAATCAAACCCATACTCGCTAAAATACTTGTGATACTCGCTAAAATACTTGTGATACTCGCTGACTCTACAAACCCATACTCGCAATACATTCAAAATCCCATACTCGCAATTCCCTAAACTATGACACTCGCAAAAACCTAATTTAGAACCTGTAAACTTTTTTACGTGACTATTATTATGGATCTTGATAAATACTTATGTAAACTTAATGAAAAGCTAGTTTGAGATACCAAATAAGTTGCTAATAAGACACGACACTAAAAATAAACCCTAAACCATTTTAAAACCCCACGAATACAAACTCATGCAAAGGTGGTGGAAAAATTTATAAAAGCTTTTTGTAGATTAAAGACACAAGTAATAAGCTAAGTAAGATCGAAAGATGTAAAGATATATTAAGATGAAGAGGCAATATAAGCTAGGAAAAGATTTAAGACACCAAATTAAGCTTGCATTAAGAAAACATTACACTACCACTAGGAAAATAAGCTAGAAAACTAACACTAAAAACTAACTAGACAACATCAAAATGAAGAGTAGGGGAGGTATTTAAGGGAGCCATGGTGGCTTGCCTTTTTACAACTTGTACACTTAGCCCCTTAATCTTCTAAATTTTGTGAATACAAAGCATAAACTAGAGATACGACGCTATTTAACTTTCTAAAACTACAACTTGAGTCCTTGTAACTTTGAAGTGATGTGTTGACGAGCTTTCCAAAGATCTTCAATAGTATAAAAGTGATCACTTGCTCGGATTTAGAAAGTTAAACTTCATAATTATATTTGAGCTTTGATTAAGCGTCTCTTTTACTTTCTTGAGCCTTTGAGAAATAATTCGTCTTCACGGGCTTTTCACAAGAGATTTCATCTTTTACTTGACTTTCAAACTCTTTTCCACATCTCGTGCTCGTTTTGGGCTTTTTAGGTTGCTTTTCATGATGTTTTTGTAATATCCACACCTGCACAGTCATAAACACAAAAACACGATATCTATGGCTTTGAACGTTAGTTTTTGGTCTATAATAGTCTAATAATGGTGAATAAAAGGTATGTGAATAAGCACATACCAAAATCCCCCAGACTAAGGTATTGCGTGTCCTCACGCAATGTAATCACATCACGCCTTAAGGATAAATAATTTCAAAACCTCTCTTTACTAACTTTGAAAAGTAGCAAAACGTTCAAGAGAAATCAGAAATCATTTATTCCCTAAAACGCCCCGGCTTTCCATTTTTGACCATGTACATCACATATTACACTATTTTAGCATATGACGGTGTGAATGACTTTCATTATCTTTTGATAACGATTAAGGGTCATAGAGCAAGAATACGATTCATAGAAAAGTGACCGATTGGATAAAATTCATCGTCCCTGATTTTTCACAAGTCCCAAACTAAGGTCAAAAACGAGATCACCGCTTACTTAGACGTTAGATACCAATACCACTCATGGAAGTTACTTGTGTGTGGTCACCTTCCGCTCCCAAAACTTAGTGCATCTAGAATTTTTTTTAATTGATTTGAGAGATGAATTGCTTCATATTTTCTCGTTTCAATATGATTTAGTCCGATAAAGATATTAAATTCAAACGCTAAGTAGTTATC
>LBNU01036872.1:80153-106473 GCA_014162995.1 Artemisia annua | reverse complement strand
GACATAGTGAAGAAAACTCTCGAGTAGGTGACTCGGGGAGTGGAGTAGGGCAAGGAAGGTGTCCTTGTAGCCGAACCACTATAAATCCTTTGTCTCGCGGTTAGATCTTTCCATCTCTAACTTATTACTTAGTTTACTTATTTACATCTCGTATAGCTATAATTGTTTATATTATGCATGTGTTGATTTACATACTTAGCTTACATCATTATTATTTATACCGTGATATAGTTGTTCATATTGTTCAAGACTTGAGGTCACATAAGATCGAATCAAAGTTTTTAAAAGAAAACGAGGTTTTAAAACTAAACTAAGTTTTCAAAAACAAAGTTTTCATAACAAACCTAAAAGGACACACATATATATCATATAGTTGTTTTTATCCTAACTCTAATCAAAGGCTTTTAGAACAAACAATTGAATAAACTCGAATCAATTTATTGAAACCAAGTTTTTGTATAAATTAAAAAGCCGTAAAACTATTCAACCCCCCCCCCCCTTTAGTTTTCCACACATGCCTTATAAATTCACTACGTTAAAATTTTGCATTAACAAACTACATTTATCTATTATTTTTCAGGGGCATCAAACTTACATGCTTAGTAATTGGTATAATGGCTGGAGATTTGCTTGATTACATTAAATCTACTAAGAATTGTAATAAGTTCTCGATGAATATATGTAATGCCAGAGTTTATGATGATGGGAAAGGTATATACATATGTTCCATATTAATTATTTTTTAATCTGAACAAATTATTTTGTTAGAGGATTTAATTGATTAATTAACATACATCCTTTGCAGATCCGCCTATGATATATATTAACCATCAGATTGGGAGCACGTTTGAGATATTCGATTGAGTTTGGGAGCACGTTTAATTGATTAATTAATAATTATTCTGTCTTTTGTTTTATGTTATTTGCAAAACTATGAATTGTATGTTTACACATTAAAAAATTATATCCTATTTGATTGTTTTTAAATTGGAATTTCAATGTTATGATGTGAATGGTATTTTTAGAATTTTGTTACATGTATCCTAAATTAAAATTCCATTTGATTTTATACCTATAGTTAACCATATTCATTCAATGAATTCTACAAATATACAATGTATTTTATTTTAAAAACAAAAAAATGTATAAAAACAAATATTAGGTGAATGTTTTGGAAAATCGCAATCCTCATATAACTTTAACATATATTTATTAACCTTGAATACATATTAATATTTTTAATAAAGATACATATATCGTAAATAAAAATTCAAATAAGTTTAAGAACCTTATCCACTTTTTATGATTAAATAGATGTCAAAGTTACTTCATTCCAACTTCCCATACACAATATTAAAACATCTATTGTTCCTTGCATAAATATTCCGTCTTTCTCGAAAACTACAAATGGCTGACAACAACGAAATACATGTATTAATTTATTAAAATTTAAAAACCTACGCAAATAATGACAATGTTTAATGAAACTAAATACATGTATTAATAATATAATGAAATTATGAGAAGGGAAGAAAGTAAAAAAGCTTATTAGTTTATAAATTTAATTAAGACTTTGTAAAAAATAAAAAGCGAAAAGAAGTGAATTTCACCTTCTTAAGCTAATTTGATGTTGAACAATTTCAATAAACAACAATTCGGTTGACTCATAATCGTTTAAATTTTTTAAAAGATTTGAAGATATATAAATTTGGGTTGACTCATAATCGTTTTAAATTTTTAAAAGATTCGAAGATATATAAATTTGGTCATATGTTCTATTATAGAGTATGGATATATATGGTATACCGAATTTTGTTACAATTTTTAAAAAAATTCGGTATAAATTATAAATAGACATCTACAACTCTTTTATAATTTCGTTTAACAAAAAATCTTCCAAATGGGTCGTGAGTTTTGCACAACATCAAATTCGTCAAACAAACGCAAACAATGTGATTCTCCACCCAAAAAAGCCTCATCAGAATCGAGAAAAACATATTTTCTACCTATAATATATATTGATCAGCTTAGTCGATCCATAAAATTAATGGAAAAAGAAATTGTGTGCAACGAAAAATAAATTTTGAAATGTAAAGAGGTAATTGCTCAGCGGAAGAGAAAAGTATTAGAGTATCAAGAGAGAATAAATGATGTTAACAAGCAAATTGATGGTCATGATTGATTGTAGTTTTTATCATGCACATTAGAATTTGTTAATGTTTTCGTTACATCCGTGAGATCGTCTATTATGTTTGAAACTATTTTTTATTTATTGCTCTGCACCCAGTTTATTGCTTTGCACCCAACTTATGTGTTAAATAGTTGCATCGTTTTTTTATTTTAGTTGCTTGATATGTAAAATATTAGATCTATTTAATTAAATGCTTAACACATATGATAAACCATGTCTTCATTCTCATGAGCATTGTGATTCCAGCAGGTGCAGTTGTGTTGAATTACGTGTAGTCAATGTCGACAAAATCAATATTAGTGAATTGGATGGTAGTCAATGTCGACAAAATCAATATTACAATATGGTAATTAAATTGTGTATGAAGCTACAATATTTGATTCATCAATATATGTACCAAAGATTTCTTATATTAATAGTAATTTAGCTACTTTCAGTAGCACTTAATGAATCTCTATACGATTTTGTGCTATTGCATTCTATGCACCATTTTAAAAGTTTACGATATGATGTTGTTCTAATACACTCGGGGACCAAAGGGCTGTTTGAGATATCTTATTAAACTACTTAAAGTGTTATTTTATATGTCATGAACAAACAATTCGTTGCATCAAATGGTGTTATGTCAAAAATTAACGTGTGAGCTAAGTAAAGTAACAATAACTCCTATACACTTCTCGAGCCTTGAGATGGATTCTGATAAACCAAAAAGTAAAAAATGACATTTTTTTTATTCTGGAGTTTCATCATTAGTGTTCCATTTTTTATATATGTTTTTTTTATTTAAAAACATTAATCACATTGAATCACATTAACATAGCAAAACATTCTTTGATTATAGACAAACCATGATTTTTCTTCGTACTGACCATCCAAAATGTTACCATGCAACATAGGTTATAATTACATACCATACTTACTATCTGCTACATCAACCTAACAAATCCAAAACACACGGTTATACATACCTGCTAAACAAACTGCATGTCATTGTCCATAGCTAAATACACATAAAACTATCAAATGTTCATTCCATTATAAGAATCACACGACCATTTCTTGACAATACTCCAACATCACTAGTGAACCTGATTGTTTTGTTTTCAGCAAATCCAACCTCATTCATGATTTGCTTCCATTTTCCAAGCATAACAACATGATCATCAAACTCTTTGATTCTTGATTTATCAATGTATTTTCTCAATACCACCTCTTTCTCAAAAGACGAATGCAGATGACGCAGTCTTCCCTTAGTTGGCTCATCAGAATCAATGTAATTGTATAGCTTATGTCTTCTAACAAACTCTGCTGGTATTGTCTGTCAAAATGTGTTGAACACACATTTAAAATTTAAACTGAAACAAAATATATAGATGCTATTGTATCAATACAGTATGCTCTTACAAGATAACCATTTTGGGTGGTGCTGCCAAGCTTCTTAACAAAACTATGCCAATCACCAATAATGTTGCTTGACGTGCAAATCTTTTTGTTTCTTGAAGCAGCGCATTTCTAAAAAATACGACAATATCAAAAACCTATACAAGTTTGCTGAATAGTTTCACTATAAAACAGTTGAAATAAATTTTACTACCTTATTTAACTTTTTACAAACCGGAGTGTCCTTTCTTTTCTTGGCAGATAAAGCATGGTTATCAGGTTCAGCATTCATATCGGATTGAAAAACATCATCTTCTTCAGCCTTTATGTTGAAACTAAGATCCTTGATAGATCTTGCAGCTCTCGTTGATCGTTAGCAGTGTCTATGTAATCATAAACACTCTAAAAGAGAATCTCCAAAGCTTGTATTCTAAAGCGGAAAACAAATACAAACTTGTAACAATGAATACTATGAACGTTTGATCCTCTATGGATCTTTTATATATTAAGAACTTGTTTTTCTGAAAGTACATTGAACATAAACTTGTGTTCCTTTTATAGACAAGGAACCCTAATCCTAAACCGTTTCCCAAGAAACGTATCTTCTATAAACTTTAAATGATATGCATTATCTTTTCCTAATATTACTCATGCATATCCTAACTACATTACCTAATACGCGGTTTAACTCTATCCGCAGAAACTAAATATGCTGAACTATGTCTTCAGCAGTAACACTTCGTCAGCAGAATCTTGTGAAATTTATCATAGCCCTTGTGAATGCCTTATTCTTCAGTGATCTGAAACTCCTAAAACTGCTGCTTCAGCATAGACTTCCTCATCCTCTTGGACTCCTCATTCCCTCCAAATCTAGCCTTTATTGCCATCCGGATGTCCTTGGCATCAGCCATGTAGTGAAAGTCACCCAAGTGATCTGATGGAATTGCTTGAAGAAGAATTGTTCTCACCTTGTTTTCCCTCTGAAGAGTCAAAAGCTCTTCAGCAGATGTAGGCTCAAGATAGTATATTCTACCTTGTGAATCATGGCCAGTCCTTTTAGGCTTGTTACCATTCAGGACCACCCTCCAGAGATTGTGGTCGATGTTGTTGATCCAGTTCTACATCTGCATAGCCCAAAGTTCGTATTCTTCTTTCTTAAGGTACGGGAATTTAGCATTGCTGTTGGAGAGGTTGAGTTGAGCAAGGGATGCTGTGTGTTGTTGATTGGTTGCTTCTGATGNTCGTTTTTGTTGATCCAGTTCTGCATCTGCATAGCCCAAAGTTCGTATTCTTCTTTCTTAAGGTACGGGAATTTAGCATTGCTGTTGGAGAGGTTGAGTTGAGCAAGGGATGCTGTGTGTTGTTGATTGGTTGCTTCTGATGTTGATTCAGCATCTGCTGCAGACATGATGTGAGGTTGTTTTGTGAATGAGTGTGTAGAATAAGGATGTTCAAAGTATCACAGAGACTCTCCCGAGGCTCTTATACCACTTGTTGAAACTAAGATCCTTGATAGATCTTGCAGCTCTCGTTGATCGTTAGCAGTGTCTATGTAATCACAAACACTCTAAAAGAGAATCTCCAAAGCTTGTATTCTAAAGCGGAAAACAAATACAAACTTGTAACAATGAATACTATGAAAGTTTGATCCTCTATGGATCTTTTATATATTAAGAACTTGTTTTTCTGAACGTACATTGAACATAAACTTGTGTTCCTTTTATAGACAAGGAACCCTAATCCTAAACCTTTTCCCAAGAAACGTATCTTCTATAAACTTTAAATGATATGCATTATCTTTTCCTAATATTACTCATGCATATCCTAACTACATTACATAATACGCGGTTTAACTCTATCCGCAGAAACTAAATATGCTGAACTATGTCTTCAGCAGTAACACTTCGTCAGCAGAATCTGAGTCTTCAGCAGATTCCTTCAGCAGTAACCATCAGTGGAATTCACACTTAGCAGAATTCCCAACACTTTATAACCTTTTCTGCAACCGGCCCCTATTAGACAGTCTCATAAACGTATATTCCTTATCAGAATTGATAAAAATAAGTTAATATGTACAAAAACTTAATATATACAGGAAAAAATATAACTATACTAACCAATGCAAACGGAGGACATTTCAGACGAAAATCAGATGAGATCAATGAGAAAGGTCGACCTTTCTTCCAAAATTCAGATTCTAATAAACATTTGTATGTCAGCGACAATAGAAACAACTACATAGTCAAATAATAATTACAAATATAAAAAAAACGTACTAACGTACGTCGAAATTCAAGGTCCGGACAAAAACCATCAGCATCATGTATTGTTATGACAAATTGATGCCCAACAATGAAGTAGACAACAAACGCTTGGCTTCCATCAATCAAATGTTTGTCACAGAATTTCTCCCACTCAGACCCACAGAAACAAGTTGGTTTGTTCATATCAAAATCTATGTAAACCCTCATCCCCCCATCACAAGTTCTGACACAATATAAAGTCTGTTTTTTAAAAGCATATTCTTCAAGAAAACTTTCTGGCAACGGCTACAAATGAATAAAAGAAACTCATGTAAGTAGGTTAAATATAAATCATCAACTAAATTTGTTAGCTATCAGACTTAAAAGACATGGAATTTAAATTATACCTGTCTTAATAAACTCATCGTTGTTGTCTGCACAACACATCTTTTTAGTGTAATTCCATCTGCTATCATTCTAGATCCATTAGCACAGTTACCATGCTCATCATAATGGCTGACAAGAACGTATTGAGTATTCCTAATGTCAAAAAAAACTACCCAACCCTCCTTAAGACCAGTAACTTCTAAACTCTTTTTCCATTCCTCTCCATATATGAGACCAGATTCACCATCAATGACCTGGATCTTAAACTCATACACCGTATCAACCACCTTTGCGTACAACCATTCACAGTCTTTACGTTCGTTGAGTTCAAACAATTTTAATGGAACTTTCAAACCACTTTCACTACCGTTTTCAAACTTAACTAAATAGGACATCTGTAAGATTTTACAAATTTACAGTTACATAACAGCAGTGCCATTTAAGGGCATAATTTGTTGAAAGAAACAACATTCTATTACACTATACAAATGAAGGATGCTTAAAACAATATATTGGCAACATTAACGGGAAAATTATCATTTAAATAATATAAATAACCAAAAACATAAACACCCAATCTGATAGACACTCACTTCTACATACTCTCTCCATTCCTTTCTATATATAATATCAAAATCTTCATCGATGTCGCAATCTTTAAACTAATACACCTTATTCACCACATTTTCAACTTAAATACAGTGATCGTTGTTCAAAAGTAACATAAATAATGGATTGCATTACACTAAAAAACCAATTTTTTTTTTTCACAATCTCTGATTACAGTAGCCATAATCTAAAGACATTCACATAAACAATTTAGGGCTTTCAAAATTGGGAACCATAAAAGCATGCAGTGACAATTACTTATTGGGGGTTTTAAAATTAAGCAACGATAACCACATGCAGTATAAAAAAAACAGTATCTATCCAAATACAGATAATCAATAACTAAAAACATGATCGTAATCTTGCACACGCGTGTTAAAAAAACTAAAAAACATATGCAGGTTCTATATTATCTTACTAACAGTAACCCTAAATCAATATTAAAAAATAAAATAAAAAAAAAAAAGAAAAGAAAAGAAAAAAAAAACTCACATTCTATATTAGCAGAAGATGCGTCAATTATAGAGAATGGTTGGAACGGATTTTATTGATCCAAGAGGTTTTACTTAGTTTAATGGAGATTAGGTGTAAGTAATATAAAATAATATAAAAAACAGTTAAAAACTAAACAATATAATATGAATAAAAGTAAATAAAGATTTAAAATGTATTAGACAAATTACTTAAAAGTAAATGTTATTGGTTGCAATAAGAAATACTGAATACAAAGATAAATTATAGCTTTGAAAAAAAAAATTAATCATCCAAAAAAAATCCTAAATCAATCATGTATTCGTCGTCAAGATCATGTCCAGAAGCCTTCATCTGCTCAACTAATGCTGATGCCTTTGCCAATTTTGATATTAGCTTTTTCATGTCACGAACACTGATTAACCGACTTCCAAAATAGTTCTTAATCCAATCAACGAGCGATCTACTTTCAGAAACAGCTGTAAATTAGATAAACATAAAGAAATAATCATTGTTTGACAAAATACTTCAAACAATAATATTGGATTAACAGATGTAAAAAAATACCATCGTTGTTTATTGGTTCAGTGTCGTTTTTTTGATTTGCAATTTTCTTCGATGAAGAAATATCATTCATGTTTGATACTTTTTTACAATGACGGCTTAAAAAAAAATTAGGGATTCAAGAATACAATTTGGATTTCTTTTTATAATGTAGGTAAAAAGATAAAGCAAATCTAAATTTACAATTCGTGTTTTTAAAAAAGGAAATTATATGAAGATTTATATGTAATATATTAAACTTTAAGTACATTAAATGCTAACACAAAATACTAATCTTAAAAAAATAAACGAAATTTATACATTATATAAATTCGAGTCAAAAAATTAAAAAAAAAACATATTATATAAAGCATGTTGAAAACAATTTACAAAACATTAATACCATCATTCGGCAAATTTAACTTTTTCTGTCAAACCTAAATCAACAAAAGGCTTAGTCCAACGATACCCATTTTCATCTTTTACATCTAAAACCAATGCTTGCTTACTTGCTTTTTTCTTTTCTTAAACCAGCCATCATTCATGCTACAGTTAAAAACCCCATTGCTACTCTTCTTTAAACGCAAATCACAAAACTCACAAAACTATTTTACTTAAAAAAGAAAATGATAAATAGGAATAATGCATGAAGACAACATGGCTACAAACTATATTAAACATACAAAAAAAATAATATAACATTAATTAAAAAAAATAATTATCCATAAAATAAAAATTGTAAATACAACTAAAATCACATGACCACATGGCTACAAAATATATTAAACAAAAAAAATTAATAAAAAATTAATTAAAGAATATTATTATACAAAAAATTAAAAATGTAAATACAACTAAAATCACATGATTAGTGCGAAGCACAAAGCATGCCTGCCCATTGGGCGGGCCATGACCACTAGTATATATGTATATATATATATATATATATATATATATATATATATATATATATATATATATATATATATATATATATATATATATATATATATATATATATGGGTTTATAAGACGAGAATATAGGAAGGAGACGTATGCAACGGAAGACGGGAGTTTGTTTCATCCATAGATTTTTCGACTCATTTCTCTACATCAACATGAGTGTTGTTGAACGTTGAAGTTCAAGAAGGCAAATGGGGGGAAAGAAAAGGTTCGGAAACGAACAATTTCTAGTTCTAGAAAATCAACAAATGAATTTTCTAGGTTATAATTTATTTGTTTTCTAGGCGGTGGAGTTTTGGACGTCATTTTTTGTTTAAAAGGTTCGGCATCGGGTTTTAAAGATGATTTACGAAAGCTTTTAACTTCCTCATCACTAGCAATGGACACTAATCTATCTTTTAAAAGTATGTACTTTGGTTTTGATTCTAATGGTTTTGATTCATTAGTTTCATTTTCAAATTTTACACTTTTTGTTTTACTAGTTGATGCTTCATTTGTATTATATCCTAAGCCGGTTTTATCTCTTGACGATCTTTGAGCGCTAATTAGTTTTCTAAGTGACTTACTACTATTTTCAAATTTCTCTAATTTATTAACTTCTTCCTTGAGTTGTTCATTTTCTTTTTCAATAACTTGACAATTTTTACAATCACTTAAGTTTTCTTTGCCTTTTTCTAGATTATTTAGTTTAGTTTTTAACTCAAGTATTTCTTCTTTTAGTTGGTTGTTAGCTTGTTTTTAGCCATTACTTTTTGTCCTACTTTGCATAATATCCTATATTCGCTATCTAAGTTTTTTCATTCCTATATTCGCTATCTAAGTTTTTTTATCTAAGGATAAATTATCATCACTATAGTATTCGGTTTCGGAACTTACCTCATCGGATGCCTTAGCCATGAGACACTTCTCTTCTCTTGTTGTATCTTTTTCATCGTTGTCACTATCACTCCATGCTCCTCCTACGAACGCCTTATGGTTTTGACTTCTTGACAATTTTGGACACTCACCAATTAGATGGTTTGGATCCCCATACTTGAAGCACTTCCTTTCGCTTTTCCCATTCTTGTCGTCCTTGTTTCTATGTGATGTCTTTCTTTCTTCAAATGGTTGTCTAACGTATCTTCCTCGTCTTTTAAAGAATTTCTTGAAATCTCTCACGGCCATAGCGTATTCTTCGTCATCACTCTCGGATGTTGAGTATTCTTCATCACTTGAGTCCTTCTTTGCCTTTAATGCAATTGATTTGCTTTGCTCCCTTTTTCCTTTAACCATTTCGGAATCTTTCTTTATTATCACTTCATGCACTTTCAAGTTTCCGATTAGTTCATCAAGTTGTAGAGTTGATAGATTCTTTGATTCTTCAATAGCCATCACCTTAGCACGCTACTTCGGATGGAGAGCCCTAAGAAATTTCCTTACAAAATTCTTGCTAGAAAAATTCTCATCAAGTGCTTTTAAACTTGTGATGATTGTGTTAAATCTAGCAAAAGCATTATCTATCGATTACTCTTCCGGAATCGTGAATTGTTCATATTGTTGTACAAGAAGATCTATTTTATTATCTTTGACTTGACTATTACCTTGGTGAGTTATTAGTAAAGAATTCCAAATTTCTTTTGCGGTATTACACATAAAAATTCTTTCATATTCTTTGTGTGGTAACGCATTATAAATCACCATTTTAGCTTCATTATTTTTAGAAAGTTTCTTTTTCAAATCATCGCTTTGTTTTTCATAACAAGTTCATCCTTTTTAGTTTCTGAATTATATTGTAAAGGAAGAAAATCACCATTAGTAATAACATGCCAAAGATCTAGATCCTTTGATTTCACATAAGTTTCGAATCGATTTTTCCAATATAAAAATCCATCACTTTCAAATAGTGGTGGTCTTTGCATAGATTGACCTTCTAAATATTTTTCCGATTCCATAGATCGATTCAAGTTTTAAAATACAATTTATTTTAAAAATCTTGTTTGACGTGGCTCATGATACCAATTGTGGAAAACTAGAAGGGGGGGTTGAATAGTTTTATGTCCGTTTTAAAATTTATAAAAACAAGTTTGTTTTAAAAACTTTGATTCTAGTTTATGTGATTTCAATACTTGCACTATATGAACAATTATATATATACTAACTAACTAAGCTAATATGGTATAAGTAAATAAGTAATAAATGAAAAGAGTTAGAAAGATCAAACCACAACACAAGGATTTATAGTGGTTCGGCTACAAGGTCACCTTCCTTGTTCCTACTCCACTCCCCGAGTCACCTACTCGAGTGTTTTCTTCACTGTGTCAACAAACTCCCTTGTGGCGGAGAAACTTTACACAACTTTCGCTTACACCGGCTTAACGACACAAAGCTAGATGTCGGGTTCTAATCCTAGCTAGAACCAATCTCACGACTTCTTCACAACTTCTACACAACTTATACACACCACACCTTCTTCACTACTTCACAACACTTCACTACTACAAAACTTCTTCACCCTACACAACTTTTACTTCTCCTAAACTACTTATTAGAAACACAACACAACTTCACAAATAATATACACAATATACACAACTACTCTACAATACTTCTTGAACTTTGTTGTTGAAGGAGTATTCTTCTTTTGCACTTTGGATGAGGATGGATGAGAAGGGATTGAATCACTTGAAACAAGGATTCATAATCTAATGATCAAAGGGTTTTAGAAGATTTTTAGAGAGATTTAGATCTGAAAATTTTCGTGCAAAAGGTAAGGAAAAATACCAGATTTAAGATGGTATTTATAGGCAAAGTTTCTGACACATGGAGCGTGCCGACCCCCTTAAAATTAAGGTGGCCGCCCCTTATAATTAATGGGGCCGCCCAGCTGTAACGGCCAGAAACTTTGTTTTTTAGTGGGGAAAGTTTATTTGGTGAAAAACTAACTGATTTTGGTTAAGAATTTGAATTCATATATTTAGTACTCCCTCCGTCCCAAAATTATTGTCCCCTATTAACTTTTTCGGTCTTTCCATCTCAACTTTGACTATAAATATTTTTGTTTGTGTTATACAATTTTTGATAAAAATTATACCAAATGAAAATACATTTAAAACTCAATCCGTTTATATATTTTGTATCAAGTATTATGTAATATAAACAAAAATAATTAAGGTCAAAGTTGAAAAGTAAAGACCGAAAAAGTCAACATGAGACAATAATTTTGGGACGGAGGGAGTATGATTTAAAGATTTTCCTTTATTACCAAAAGTGTTTTTCAAAATATATAATATGTTTATATTATTAAATAAACTTTGTAATAATTAATTAAATACCCCTTTGATCATGAAATGTATTAAGCACTTGTTTATTCATACCTTAAGTGATTAAGTTGGATAAAATGATATAAACTAGCTTAATACTTGTTTACGTAGTTATCTTACGTTTAATGATTTTACATTTTGTGAACGTCAAAATGTAGAGATATCGAAAAATATAAATAACGTTTTTATGCATTATTTATGTCAACACACTAAAATTTTATGATACGTTTGTGGAGACACTATTAATTTTCTTGATACATATATAGTGACATGATAAATAGTTCACTTGATAAAATACCTATGAATGTGGAAACAATTGCAAGTCTTTCAAGAACTGATAACAAAATAATTTATAAAAGTATACAAGGCACAAATTCAAAATTCTTTTATGCTATCACCTCTTACCATGTCTATTTTCTTTCGGGTGGACACTTAGTTCAAGGGGGGTTTAAAGGAGAACAAAAACTGATAACATGAAAAAGTTTATCTTTCGATTTTGAAGACCCTAATTAGATGAAGGAGAACCCGATTTCGTAAACAAGTATAGTCCCGTCGATAAACGAAGATGATCCCATTAGAAATCAGACCAACGGTCATCTCCGGTGAGTGAACGCAATTCCGATCACAATACACAACTTCTACTTCTCCTAAACTACTTATTACAAACACAACACAACTTCACAAATAATATACACAATATACACAACTACTCTACAATACTTCTTGAACTTTGTTGTTGAAGGAGTATTCTTCTTTTGCACTTTGGATGAGGATGGATGAGAAGGGATTGAATCACTTGAAACAAGGATTCATAATCTAATGATCAAAGGGTTTTAGAAGATGTTTAGAGAGATTTAGATCTGAAAATTTTCGTGCAAAAGGTAAGGAAAAATACCAGATTTAAGGTGGTATTTATAGGTAAAGTTTCTGACACATGGAGCGTGCCGACCCCCTTAAAATTAAGGTGGCCGCCCCTTATAATTAATGGGGCCGCCCAGCTGTAACGGCCAGAAACTTTGTTTTTTAGTGGGGAAAGTTTATTTGGTGAAAAACTAACTGATTTTGGTTAAGAATTTGAATTCATATATTTAGTATGATTTAAAGATTTTCCTTTATTACCAAAAGTTTTTTTCAAAATATATAATATGTTTATATTATTAAATAAACTTTGTAATAATTAATTAAATACCCCTTTGATCATGAAATGTATTAAGCACTTGTTTATTCATACCTTAAGTGATTAAGTTGGATAAAATGATATAAACTAGCTTAATACTTGTTTACGTAGTTATCTTACTTTTAATGATTTTACATTTTGTGATCGTCAAAACGTAGAGATATCAAAAAATATAAATAACGTTTTTATGCATTATTTATGTCAACACACTAAAATTTTATGATACATTTGTGGAGACACTATTAATTTTCTTGATACATATATAGTGACATGATAAATAGTTCACTTGATAAAATACCTATGAATGTGGAAACAATTGCAAGTCTTTCAAGAACTGATAACAAAATAATTTATAAAAGTATACAAGGCACAAATTCAAAATTCTTTTATGCTATCACCTCTTACCATGTCTATTTTCTTTCGGGTGGACACTTAGTTCAAGGGGGGTTTAAAGGAGAACAAAAACTGATAAAATGAAAAAGTTTATCTTTCGATTTTGAAGACCCTAATGAGATGAAGGAGAACCCGATTTCGTAAACAGGTATAGTCCCGTCGATAAACGAAGATGATCCCATTAGAAATCAGACCAACGGTCATCTCCGGTGAGTGAACGCAATTCCGATCACAATCAATACATTAGAGTTCGAATCGATGATCCCATTATTCGGTCTTACTTATGCTTTGTTTTGGTCGAATCCTTAAAAGAAACACAAACAACAACATATATCACTATGAATACGATAACCGCGAAGTCGCCTGCGTATTGTAATCGACCGAAGTCGATATACCGATAAGAAAAACGACGGAAACACCTCGCCGACGAGTTAAACGTGCCTTAATACGACGCCTACAGCAAAAGAATTCATTTACAGGTGGTCGTTTTTAGATTTTTTTATGGTTTTTATGGATATGTTATACATATATTTGATATGGATCTTGCATGTTTTTCTTGCTTGCGAGGAAAAGAGAGTACAGTTGCAAATTGCAATTGGAATAATAAATGGAGATGGAGACTTAGTTGACGTATGCACAAATTTAGGAGTAACAAAATACCATAATACCCTTTGTAGGTTTATTAATTGTGTAGTTTTAATTTTACTTTTCTTTAATGAAAATGACACAGTTTAAATTTTGGTTGGTTCCTATTGTTCTTATTTTAAGTTTGGTCACTAAATGAACGCAAATATATATATATATATATATATATATATATATATATATATATATATATATATATATATAGTGAGGTTCTTTTCAAAACCAAAACAAATTGCGAGAACTGCGAGAACCACCTTTTTGCTCCTAATAATACATGTTGTACAACATATCAATGCAAGATGGCATTATTGAAAATATCAACAACTTATTTTAGAAAAAATAAATAAATAAAGGGCATTAAAGTAATTTAGGTTTAACACAAAAATAGAGTGGATCCGTAAATTGTGGATTAGTTACAGTATAGTTTTCAAAACAATGTCTTTTTTCATCAATTCTCTTTCTCTTGGTCACACACAAAAAGAAAACCCTACCTCAACCACGCTTCTCTCTTTCTATGGTCAAAGTCGTCGGAAAAGTAACTCACACCATAACAACACTAATCATAATTTTACTTATTCTTTCTTATAATCGTTATTCCGTTTGTAATGATGCTTTGTGGTTGTTGGTAATTAGAAATGCCGGGGTCAAAGATAGTGTCTTCATTCCCGAAGGAGCGAAGGACAGGAAATGTCACGGGATAAGTGAAGAAAAGAAAGAAAGTCATGATAAAAATCTTGACTAACTCATCATCACCCACAGGAGAATTCATAATATCATGAATCTCATCATTTAAGCTCAATTGATCAAGACACTATTTATCTATTTATTATTAATTATTTACTATTTAATAATTACTAAAACTATTTTTGATTTATTAAAAATACTAAAAAGATAAAGAAAAATCTGAAACTTTACCAATAATTCTAAAATATAATTAAGAACTTAAGAAAAATAAAATTAACTGAAAAAGAAGCTAAAATAAGCAAAATGGGCAATAAGCAAATGCAAATAAGCACTTATAAATAAGCACTCAGCAAGAAAAGTTACCAAAAGCTCAAAAACAGTTCAAACAACTTAAATGAGCTTAAAAAAACTTAAATCACCCAACAAGATACTCAGAATAAGTAAGATAAACAGATTAAGCAAATCCAAATCCAACAGGTCCAAAGCTAGGCTGCAAGTATCTTTAAGCCCAAATCCAACTTATCAAATAAGCTAGGATGAACAAATAGAGACTGAGACCTTAAAGTTTGGTGGAAGGGCTTTTCAAAAATCCAAACCACACAAGCTGAGGTCCACAATTAAACACTGGGTGATCTTATGAACTAGGCTCTCGACACTGATGAGTCAGTGTAGAGGTTTCACTGGGTGGAAATTAAGGACAAGAAATAAGTTGCTAAAAAGCTTTGAAGGGGCAATTAAGCACAAGTTAAGCAAGCTAGCCAGGATATCTACTGAAAACAACAACAATTACACACTTAAGCCAACTAATGAACAATTTGTGAATCAAAAAATCAAACTAGCTACCCTGTGCACAGGGCACTTCTATGAAAAACAGCCCAAAAGATAAGCCCAAATAAGCAGGTAAATAAGCCAAACAAAAATCAAGAAAAATACTATAGTAAGTTGACCAACCAAATAGCAATCATCCAAAAGCACAAGTTCAGAAACCAAGTATTGAGATCACAACAAAAATCACAAGTTTATTCAAAAACTTTTTTATGAGAATTTTGACTTTTTATATAAAACACTAAAGTTGACTAAAATGAGTTTTCATTACATCTAATGAGCTGAAAATGATATATTAATATTAAATGAGACTAAATTATGCTAAATTACACACTAATGCACTGATTTGGATGAACGAGAACTCAAAAATCCTCACAGTGAAACTGTTTTAAGGATTGAGAGATCATTTTGACTTTTGAGTGAAAGACTTGTGGATTTTATGATTTCACTAACTTAGAAAAACCTATTGCACCATGTTCCAGTAATAAACAACATCTAGAAAAACCTAAGTTGTGATTTTCAAATGGTTAGACTGATTCATGCCATAAAACTGATTCAAAGTTACTTAATAAGTTACTCTAACTGATTTAATGCTAATCTTAACCACAAACAACCATTGATAAACCAATATGCAAAACATGAGATTTGGGCATTTAAAAGATCATATTAGCAACAATGAAGTTTGATCAATAAACAAGCCATAAAAAGCAATATTATAACTAACTAACATCAAATAACCACAAAGGAATAAGGAAAAGCAGACAATAAGTAAAAAGCAAAAGTGGTAAAGTGAGCTTACAATTGATCCAGTGCACAGAACAAGGTACCAAGAACCATAAACTACTCCTAAAACTTCCCAATAAGCTTCTAAACCAAGTACTTCCTTTATTCACCCTGCTACTTTCTTCTTCATTCTAGCAAATTGAATTTTTTATTTTCTAGCTATTTATTTAGTATTTTTGGTATTTTTAGGATTTTGAAACTAAAACTGATTTCACTACTTAAATAGCTTATAAAAGCTTACTAAGAACTTATTTGTGCTTAAAGGTTCAAAAACCAACAATATTTAACAATATTAAGTGAACTTGAATTTTCCAAATGGAAAATTGGCACAAACTGATAATGGATTGGAAACTGAAATTTATGACTGAAATAAGTTTACATTACAATGAAAACATTAAGAGTACACTTAGGAAGCTAAAAATACACTGGAACTGGAAAATTAAACTAATTCGACATACTATACTAATCTACAATCTACTGTTTGTTAGCTCTCCCTTCTTTTTCTGTTTTCTTGACTTATAAGGACTATCTCAGTCCCCTCTCTCTTTCCTACTTCTCTCTGGACCGTTGGTTAGCTCCCATTTTATCTCAACTCTTCCTTTTGCTTTTGGCGGGAAAACGGGTAAAGTGCAATTGGGTGGGTTTGGTGAGGAATAGGTGGGAGTATTAATGGTGGGGATGTACTGGGGGAACAAGAAAGTAGTGGAGGTGGAAGGTGTTGGGAATATACAGTTGCCACTGATAAGCTTTGGAAGAGACTGTTGAAGATTGCACTGGCAGTGGAAACTCATTACCACTGCTAGTATACTTAGTTACCACTGCTTATTAGATAACTATGTATTCGTGTAGATAAGTATAGAATAGATTCTGTGTATATTCCATAGTAATAGCTGTATACTTATCTTGTACAGGACTCCTTGTTCTTTAAAAGGAGATCCTAGGTCATGATCATAGGTACGTATAACCCTAGAGAGCTTCAAGGTGTAACCCTAGTGATAACTCAAGATCACTCGTATTATTCATAATAATATTGAAGCTTTGTGTTACATAAAACTGTTCTCACTCACAATACATCATATAAAACATCTTCTAAGTATTACTAAGTAAATTCCGCGTGCTTACTAATATCACTCAAAGTATCACTAACACAAGGTGTGTGTTTAGATCCATCAAGTGGTATCAGAGCCAGGTTCTGATACTTTGATTTAGAAGATCCAAAGAAGAAGCTTAACTCACTCACTGAATAAATGGAGATGGAAAACAACCAGTCAAACTCTTCTGTTCCAAGACTTCCCAAACTCAAGCTTAATGTGTTTGAGATGTGGAGGATCATGATAGAGCAGTACTTTCTCATGACTGACTATGCTCTGTGGGATATTATCTTAACTGGTGATTCCTTCAAGCCTCAACAAAAGACTGAGAAGATAGGAGACAAAGAAGTTGTAATAGTTTCTTTGCCTACTACATCAGATGAAAGAACTCAAAGGAAGAATGATCTCAAGGCTAGAAGTTCACTGATTATGACTCTTCCAAAAGATCAAATAGTTGCATTCACAAAGTTCAAAACAGCAAAAGAACTTTTTGAAGAGATCTGCTCAGTGTTTGGTGGCAATGATGCTACTAAGAAGACTCAAAAGACATTGTTGAAGCAAAGCTATGAAAACTTCTCAGCTTCAAGCAATGAATCTCTTGACAGCATATTCACCAAACTACAGAAGTTAGTCACTCAATTGACTGTGTTTGGAATTGATGTGGAAAGGGAAGACATCAATTTGAAGTTTTTAAGAAGTTTGCCTAATGAGTTTCATACAAATGTCACAGTTTGGGGAAACAAACCTGAACTTGAAACAATGAAGCTCAATGATCTATACAACAACTTTAAGCTAATTGAGCAAAGGTTAAAGAAGGCAGGGAAGCTAGGTTCAAGCTCTAATAGCTTGGCATTGATGTCAACTTCTTTTGACACTGATGATAGTTGCCACTGCTGGTTCAACTGTTTCCACTAGTAATGCTCTTGTTACCACTGCAGGTTCAAAGAAGAAGGTTGCTGGTTTAAGTGAACCCACTTTTTATGCATTCATCTCTACACAAGTGAATGGCTCTATTTTGACTCATGAAGACATAGAGCAAATTGATGATGATGACTTAGAAGAGATGGACATAAAGTGGCAAATAGCTCTTCTTAGCATGAGAGCTAGGAAGTTCTACAAGAAGACTGGCAAGCCAATTCATATCAATGGAAGTGAGACTGCAGGGTTTGATAAGAAGAAAGTAGAGTGTTTCAACTGTCACAAGTTGGGGCATTTTGCTAGGGAATGTAGAAGACCAAGGAAGCAGGATAACAGATCCACTTGGTACAAGCAAAAGAAGGAGCCAACAGTGGAAGAACCAAATGCAATGTTGGCAATTGATGGTGTAAGCTATGATTGGAGTTTCATGGCTGATGTTGATGAAGAGCAACCTACTGAAGCTGGTTTCATTGCTACAGAACATGCTCTCATGGCTTTCTCTGACTCTTAGGTACAAAACTTTGAAAGTTGTTCTAAAACATGTAGGGCATCTAGAGAATGTGAAAGATTAAATGAATTATGTGAGAGTCAAAGAACAGAGTTGTTTGCTGCTAATTATAGTGTGTCAAATCTTAGGAGAGCCATATCTGTGTTAGAAAAAAAATAGAGCATTATAGGGAAAATGAATCTAAATTCAGTGATGATATGATTGTCATTAAAAGAGAATTAGATCATAAGATAGCAGGGAATGAGGCTTTAAAAGAAGAGGTTGAAAGACTTAAAAAGGTGAATGAAAATGTTAATTTATCTGTTGACACCTTGTTTTATCAATCTAAGTCTATTGAAAAGATTTGGGATGCACAAATAACTAGTAAGGCTAAGTCTGGTTTAGGATACAACACTGTACCTCCACCACTTAGAGGTGTTCCTGCACCTCAAGGCATAGATTTAGCACATACAAGCCTAGAAGAATTTCAAGAACCTATACTTGAATATGGCCCTCCCAAGTTTGTTAAAAGTGAGGTAGAAGTTAAGCAGGACACTGATGTTTTTGAGAGTGCTAGTGATTCATCTGTCATAGATGAAAATGTTAAAAACAGTGTTGAGAAGCCCATCCGACAAGTTGTTAATACTAATACAGAAGAAGCTAGGAAACAAGTTAATAAACCTAGACAACCTGTAAAGTATGCTGAGATGTATAGAAAAAGGTCATCAACTCCTAGGGGTAACCAGAGGAGTTGGAATCATGTAAAATCTCAACAACTAGGTAGTGATTTTGTGATGAAAAACAAAGCATGTTATAATTGTGGTAGCTTTGAACATTTACATGCTAAATGTGGTTTTTATGGTGGGAGAAGGGAATCTTATGGGAATAAAAGGGTGCAAACAAACAAGTTTTATTGTAAAACACACCCTAATTCACACAGCAACATGATCCCAAGAGCAGTACTTTTGAAAAGTGGACCTCAAAGTTTTTCCACTGCTAAGACTGTTAACACTGCTCTTAATAAGTCATCTGTTTCAAGTGCAAAACCAAAATCTACTTTTGTTAAATCTGCACAAACAGATAAAAATACTTTTTACAACAAAAAGGCTCAACCTAAACAACAATGGGTGCCAAAATCTACAAGAGCAGTTTCCACTGCTACTTCAAAAGTTGCCACTGTTAGTGTATTAAATAAGAAAAAGGGGAACATGGGAAATGCTGTGAAGGCCTCAGCACGTTGGGAATGGAAACCTAAAGGAATAAACTCTACAACCAATCCCAATGGTGTATCAATGACCTTTGATAGATTTAACTATATTGATACACGAGGCAGATCCAAGTCAATCATGGCTTGGGTCTCCAAAGGAAACTAACTTCTTTCTTAATATGTGCAGAAACATCCAAGGGCTAAAAGGTCAGATCAAGGAATTTCAGATAGTGGATGTTCAAGGCACATGACTGGCAATTTGTCCTATTTGTCAAATTTTGATCCTTTTGATTGACAAAATGTTAGCCTTGAGGAAAGAATGATGGCAATTGATTATGTATTTTGGGTAGGTTCTATGGAAGAAGAGTTGCAGCAACTAATAGCTCAGAAGGTTTGGCATCTTGAAGAGATAAACTATAATGTTCCAGTAGTAGGTACCAAATGGGTACTAAGAAACTAATGAATTATATGAAATTGCTGTTAAGATAGTTGCTGTCATAATAATGCACAATAGTAAACATGTAGTACTTTACTAATGAACAATTTGTGAATCAAAAAATCAAACTAGCTACCATGTGCACAGGGCACTTCTATGAAAAACAGCCCAAAAGATAAGCCCAAATAAGCAGGTAAATAAGCCAAACAAAAATAAAGAAAAATACTATAGTAAGTTGACCAGCCAAATAACAATCATCCAAAAGCACAAGTTCAGAAACCAAGTATTGAGATCACAACAAAAATCACAAGTTTATTCAAAAACTTTTTTATGAGAATTTTGACTTTTTATATAAAACACTAAAGTTGACTAAAATGAGTTTTGATTACATCTAATGAACTGAAAATGATATATTAAGATTAAATGAGACTAAATTATGCTAAATTACACACTAATGCATTGATTTGGATGAACAAGAACTCAAAAATCCTCACAGTGAAACAGTTTTAAGGATTGAGAGATCATTTTGACTTTTGAGTGAAAGACTTGTGGATTTTATGATTTCACTAACTTAGAAAAACCTATTGCACCATGTTCCAGTAATAAACAACATCTAGAACAACCTCAGAGTCCATGAAACCAAATCATCCAAACACCCTTTTAAGTAAACTAAGTTGTGATTTTCAAATGGTTAGACTGATTCATGCCATAAAACTGGTTCAAAGTTACTTAATAAGTTACTCTAACTGATTTAATGCTAATCTTAACCACAAACAACCATTGATAAACCAATATGCAAAACATGAGATTTGGGCATTTAAATGATCATATTAGCAACAATGAAGTCTGATCAATAAACAAGCCATAAAAAGCAATATTATAACTAACTAACATCAAATAACCACAAAGGAATAAGGAAAAGCAGACAATGAGCTATTACACAGTAAAAAGCAAAAGTGGTAAAGTGAGCTTACAATTGATCCAGTGCACAGAACAAGGTACCAAGAACCATAAACTACTCCTAAAGCTTCCCAATAAGCTTCTAAACCAAGTACTTCCTTTATTCACCCTGCTTCTTTCTTCTTAATTCTTGCAAACTGAATTTTTTATTTTCTAGCTATTTATTTAGTATTTTTGGTATTTTTAGGATTTTGAAACTAAAACTGATTTCACTACTTAAATAGCTTATAAAAGCTTACTAAGAACTAATTTGAGCTTAAAGGTTCAAAAACCAACAATATTTAACAATATTAAGTGAACTTGAATTTTCCAAATGGAAAATTGGCACAAACTAATAATGGATTGGAAACTGAAATTTATGACTGAAATAAGTTTACATTACAATGAAAACATTAAGAGTACACTTAGGAAGCTAAAAATACACTGGAACTGGAAAATTAAACTAATTCGACATACTATACTAATCTAAAATCTACTGTTTGTTAGCTCTCCCTTCTTTTTCCGTTTTCTTGACTTATAAGGACTCTCTCAGTCCCCTCTCTCTTTCCCACTTCTCTCTGGACCGTTGGTTAGCTCCCATTTGATCTCAACCCTTCTTTTTGCTTTTGGCGGGAAAACGGGTAAAGTGCAATTGGGTTGGTTTGGTGAGGAATAGGTGGGAGTATTAATGGTGGGGATGTACTGCGGGAACAAGAAAGTAGTAGAGGTGGAAGGGAGCCATGTGGGAGGAGGCAAAGCTCCCTGGTTTTAAGGGATTTGGGTTAATGGTGGATTAGGGGAGGGAAAAGGGAGGTTAGGGATGATTTTGACCGGGTCAACGAGGGGAGTGGGTTTTTTATTGTTTGTGTTTGTTGGGCTGGGAAGGGTAAATGGGCCAAAGGGTAGTGGGTTAGGGATGGTTGTGTTGTTTATGTTTTGGATTTTGGGTTTATTTTTAGGTCCGTTTGGTTGTAGTAACTAGATAAGCATAAGGACCAAAAATGTAATTTTTCTGAATTTGAAGGGGTGTTTCTGCCAATCTGCCAAAGCTACTCCAAGGGTGTAATTTGCCAAGTGTGAATAATAAAAGGACCATAAATGAGAATTTCAAAAATTACACCTCCAGGAACTATTTCTGCCAATTCTGAAAGTACAGGGATCAAACTTATAAAATCTCCAAACTTTTCACCCAAGGACCATTTCTGCCAAAGTTCAATATCACAAGGGCCATGATTGATAATTTCCAAAATTTTAATCCCAAGGACCATAATTGCCAAGTTTGTAAAGTTGAGGGGCTTGTTTTGCCATTTCATGAAAACTTTTATCCAAGGATCAATATTGAACATTTTCGACTTTCCAAGGACTTAAGTTGACTTTTCTTTGAAATATTTTGACTAGGGACTAATTTTGACAAGTTTTGAAAGTTGGGGGACTGAAACTGCCAATTATGCAAACTTTGTTCGTTTTTCATATGTTTTTACTCAGTTTGCATCTAAAATATATAAAACACAATTTTGAAATATTTTCAGTATTTTGATGCATTTCTGAGTGTTTTTGTATGTTTTGCAGTTCAGATTTCACCAAAAATGATGAGTGTTTGAGCACTCATCAATCCCCCACACTAAACTATTGCTAGTCCCTAGCAATCTTTTATGAAAACTTGATGGATTTTAAGTCTCTTTACCAAAAGCCATCACTTCTGGAGTAGCCGAATGTTTCAGTTTAAGTAAGAACCATGGTACACCGATAACCATGCGATTTTGAGCAAATCACCAGCTTTCAACGGGTTTGATTAGTCTTTACCAGAAGCCGTTTGCTTCTGGACTAGCCAACTCTTGATGGAATTCAGTCATCATCTTGGTGAGTTGATTACCAATTATGGTTTTCCACTACCTTTACCACAAGCAATAACCTTGCGGGCTAGCCAACTCTTCACTAATTAAAGATATGGTGAGTCGATTACCATACAATTTTTGGCAAATTGCAAGCCATAAACGGATTTGATTTATCTTTACCAAGAGCCGTTTGCTCCTGGATTAGCGAATCCTTCTGTCGGTTAGACATGGTGGACTGATAACCACAAAAAAAAATTTTGGTCAAAAATGGGGGTATTAAGGCGCTGAAATGTACAAATGTGATCAAAATTCGCCAAGAATTTCCCCCCCCCACTAGAACTGAATATTGTCCTCAATATTCAAAGTCCCGGCTATTATGCCGAATCCTTGAACGTAAAAAGTTTAGATTGAGGCAAGTGTGGGAACATCATATTTGAAAAGTGAGTTAGATATTTAAAGCTTCTTAAATAGAAGCTATCACTTCCTTTAAAATTGATGATGATGATGATGTTTTTTTTTTCTTTTTTTTTTTTACAACAGCAGGGGTAATACCCCCACACTTAGGGTGAAAACCCCATATGCATGCTACTGATTTTGTTTACTGAGTCGCTAGTTTGACTCGACCCCGAATTCATTTGTTCATGGGGAAGTATCATGTGGAAGAGATAATCTCCATCGGACTTTCATTCAAGATGTTTGGACAAACATTTGAAGCACGTGAAAGTTCCACACCGATGAGATGTATTCCCGGCTCAAGATAATGGTAATTAGAAATGTCGGGGTCAAAGATAGTGTCTTCATTCCCGAAGGAGCGAAGGACATGAAATGTCACGGGATAAGTGAAGAAAAGAAAGAAAGTCATGATAAAAATCTTGACTAACTCATCATCACCCACAGGAGAATTCATAATATCATGAATCTCATCATTTAAGCTCAATTGATCAAGACATATCCCGGGTGTGTCTAGATCAAAGTAGAAGTTATCATACTCCGGCGGAGATATGATATGAGCGAGTTTACAGGAGAACTCCTCAAAGGTAAATGAATCATATACGGGGAGAGAATTATGAGAATGAGAAGTGGTACTGCCACTAATCTTCTCTCCCATATGAGCAAAAGTGAAGGCTTCAAATTCCAGTATAGAATCATCGGAAAAAATGTCACTATCCTTAATGGGGATAGGAGATGAAATGGGTTTTTCATTGAAAGCCTCGACTTTAGAAATGAGAAGACCGACATTCAATAATGTAGCCCGAAGAGCTTCATCTTGGATTTCAGTGTCAGTTTCCTCATCATTCTCTTCATCTAAGCTGACTAGCTCAGAAGGTAATTCTTCCATATAAACGATGTCTCCACAAGATAACGAATCGTCATCAGTAGAATCGGAGAACATCTCAACATGAATAGTAGGGAAGATAAGAGGAGGAGGGATATCACACACTTGATCGAGAATTCCCTGTGACTCACTTGGGATTGGGACAAGGTTCTCAACACTAGACTTTATGAATTCGTCCGATTCCTTTTCAGGAACAGTGTCAAGATGCTCGCCCCCCATGCTCAGANGAACATCTCAACATGAATAGTAGGGAAGATAAGAGGAGGAGGGATATCACACACTTGATCGAGAATTCCCTGTGACTCACTTGGGATTGGGACAAGGTTCTCAACACTAGACTTTATGAATTCGTCCGATTCCTTTTCAGGAACAGTGTCAAGATGCTCGCCCCCCATGCTCAGATAGTGAGTGGGAATCTCGGGTGTGATAACAGCAGATTGAGATTGAATCTCAAATGATGGTACCTCATCTGATGAATCTGATGAATTTTTATAAAATTGAAGAATATCAAGGGTATCTTCATCATCACTGTCATCAGGAATGAAACAGAATCGAGAGCTAGATCTGGATGCTTTTTCTTTTGCAATGGATTCCCTAATAGATTTTTTAAAGGCATCTTGGGAATTTATTTTAGCAGCCTGCTCTTCAGCTAACAATTCCTCCATGGATTTTGGATTATCTTGGGAATGTTTAATTCCTTTTAAATCTTTCACTAAATCCAGAAGATTAAAGAGAAGATTTTGAGGAAGTGGCAGTGCCTGATATAATTGGTATTGTGGAGGTTGGTCATAATACGATGTGTCAAAATTGTTACAAGGGAATGGATTCCTTGTTTGAGAATCAGAGCTGAAGTGTGGACCTCCACAGTAGTCACAACAGCTGAACTGATGTGGCTGTGAGTCGTATGTGCTGTAGTCATAATTGTTATCATGAACCTGCTCATAGACAAGCGTGTTTCCTGATTGACAATCAGAACTGTAGTGTTAACCACCATAGTACTCACAACAGTAAAACTGCTGAGTCTCATAGTGTGGTAGCTGATGGAATAAATCAGTCGTGTCATGGTAGGAATAGGGATTCTGGTTGTAGACAGACCCGTTTCCTGACTCTACCATGCCACAACTGGGGCAATTACCACCATTATAAGGACCACCACACCATTGACAATCAAGAGGGTGTGGATGAGACATAGAAAGAATCAAATGGCTAGAGAGGGTAAGAGATAAAGAATCAAACTGATAAGAGGGATAAGAAGAATATTTTTGGGGTTTTTGAGAAACATTTTATAAAAATAAGAAAGAAAATCTTTTTGGGTTTTTGTGTTCGTTGAAAACTAATTTTAAAATGTTTTCAGGAATGGTTTTGTTTTAATGAAAATATACACAAGGATGGTAAATTTACAAAGAAGTGAATTCTAAAATCACTAATCTGCAAACCGTTTAGAATACGCGCACAACCTCCCCGGCAGCGGCGCCAAA
>LBNU01036872.1:65679-79820 GCA_014162995.1 Artemisia annua | reverse complement strand
TAAACACTGGGTGATCTTATGAACTAGGCTCTCGACACTGATGAGTCAGTGTAGAGGTTTCACTGGGTGGAAATTAAGGACAAGAAATAAGTTGCTAAAAAGCTTTGAAGGGGTAATTAAGCACAAGTTAAGCAAGCTAGCCAGGATATCTACTGAAAACAACAACAATTACACACTTAAGCCAACTAATGAACAATTTGTGAATCAAAAAATCAAACTAGCTACCCTGTGCACAGGGCACTTCTATGAAAAACAGCCCAAAAGATAAGCCCAAATAAGCAGGTAAATAAGCCAAACAAAAATCAAGAAAAATACTATAGTAAGTTGACCAACCAAATAACAATCATCCAAAAGCACAAGTTCAGAAACCAAGTATTGAGATCACAACAAAAATCACAAGTTTATTCAAAAACTTTTTTATGAGAATTTTGACTTTTTATATAAAACACTAAAGTTGACTAAAATGAGTTTTGATTACATCTAATGAACTGAAAATGATATATTAATATTAAATGAGACTAAATTATGCTAAATTACACACTAATGCACTGATTTGGATGAACAAGAACTCAAAAATCCTCACAGTGAAACTGTTTTAAGGATTGAGAGATCATTTTGACTTTTGAGTGAAAGACTTGTGGATTTTATGATTTCACTAACTTAGAAAAACCTATTGCACCATGTTCCAGTAATAAACAACATCTAGAACAACCTCAGAGTCCATGAAACCAAATCATCCAAACACCCCTTTAAGTAAACTAAGTTGTGATTTTCAAATGGTTAGACTGATTCATGCCATAAAACTGATTCAAAGTTACTTAATAAGTCACTCTAACTGATTTAATGCTAATCTTAACCACAAACAACCATTGATAAACCAATATGCAAAACATGAGATTTGGGCATTTAAAAGATCATATTAGCAACAATGAAATTTGATCAATAAACAAGCCATAAAAAGCAATATTATAACTAACCAACATCAATTAACCACAAAGGAATAAGGAAAAGCAGACAATGAGCTATTACACAGTAAAAAGCAAAAGTGGTAAAGTGAGCTTACAATTGATCCAATGCACAGAACAAGGTACCAAGAACCATAAACTACTCCTAAAGCTTCCCAATAAGCTTCTAAACCAAGTACTTCCTTTATTCACCCTGCTTCTTTCTTCTTCATTCTTGCAAACTGAATTTTTTATTTTCTAGCTATTTATTTAGTATTTTTGGTATTTTTAGGATTTTAAAACTAAAACTGATTTCACTACTTAAATAGCTTATAAAAGCTTACTAAGAACTAATTTGAGCTTAAAGGTTCAAAAACCAACAATATTTAACAATATTAAGTGAACTTGAATTTTCCAAATGGAAAATTGGCACAAACTGATAATGGATTGGAAACTGAAATTTATGACTGAAATAAGTTTATATTACAATGAAAACATTAAGAGTACACTTAGGAAGCTAAAAATACACTGGAACTGGAAAATTAAACTAATTCGACATACTATACTAATCTACAATCTACTGTTTGTTAGCTCTCCCTTCTTTTTCTGTTTTCTTGACTTATAAGGACTCTCTCAGTCCCCTCTCTCTTTCCCACTTCTCTCTGGACCGTTGGTTAGCTCCCATTTGATCTCAACCCTTCCTTTTGCTTTTGGCGGGAAAACGAGTAAAGTGCAATTGGGTTGGTTTGGTGAGGAATAGGTGGGAGTATTAATGGTGGGGGTGTACTGGGGGAACAAGAAAGTAGTGGAGGTGGAAGGTGTTGGGAATATACAGTTACCACTAATAAGCTTTGGAAGACACTGCTGAAGATTGCACTGGCAGTGGAAACTCATTACCACTGCTAGTATACTTAGTTACAACTGCTTATTAGATAACTATGTATTCGTGTAGATAAGTATAGAATAGATTATGTGTATATTCCATAGTAATAGCTTTATACTTATCTTGTACAGGACTCCTTGTTCTATAAAAGGAGATCCTAGGTCATGATCATAGGTACGTATAACCCTAGAGAGCTTCAAGGTGTAACCCTAGTGATAACTCAAGATCACTCGTATTATTCATAATAATATTGAAGCTTTGTGTTACATAAAACTGTTCTCACTCACAATGCATCATATAAAACATCTTCTAAGTATTACTAAGTAAATTCCGCGTGCTTACTAATATCACTCAAAGTATCACTAACACAAGGTGTGTGTTTAGATCCATCAAGTGGTATCAGAGCCAGGTTCTGATACTTTGATTTAGAAGATCCAAAGAAGAAGCTTAACTCACTCACTGAAGAAATGGAGATGGAAAACAACCAGTCAAACTCTTCTGTTCCAAGACTTCCCAAACTCAAGCTTAATGAGTTTGAGATGTGGAGGATCATGATAGAGCAGTACTTTCTCATGACTGACTATGCTCTGTGGGATATTATCTTAACTGGTGATTCCTTCAAGCCTCAACAAAAGACTGAGAAGATAGGAGACAAAGAAGTTGTAACAGTTTCTTTGCCTACTACATCAGATGAAAGAACTCAAAGGAAGAATGATCTCAAGGCCAGAAGTTCACTGATTATGACTCTTCCAAAAGATCAAATAGTTGCATTCACAAAGTTCAAAACAGCAAAAGAACTTTTTGAAGAGATCTGCTCAGTGTTTGGTGGCAATGATGCTACTAAGAAGACTCAAAAGACATTGTTGAAGCAAAGCTATGAAAACTTCTCTGCTTCAAGCAATGAATCTCTTGACAGCATATTCACCAAACTACAGAAGTTAGTCACTCAATTGACTGTGTTTGGAATTGATGTGGAAAGGGAAGACATCAATTTGAAGTTTTTAAGAAGTTTGCCCAATGAGTTTCATACAAATGTCACTGTTTGGGGAAACAAACCTGAACTTGAAACAATGAAGCTCAATGATCTATACAACAACTTTAAGCTAATTGAGCAAAGGTTAAAGAAGGCAGAGAAGCTAGGTTCAAGCTCTAATAGCTTGGCATTGATGTCAACTTCTATTGACACTGATGATAGTGAAGCTGATAGTGATGATGAAGTTGCCACTGCTGGTTCAACTGTTTCCACTGGTAATGCTCTTGTTACCACTGCAGGTTCATAGAAGAAGGTTGCTGGTTTAAGTGAACCCACTTTTTATGCATTCATCTCTACACAAGTGAATGGCTCTATTTTGACTCATGAAGACATAGAGCAAATTGATGATGATGACTTAGAAGAGATGGACATAAAGTGGCAAATAGCTCTTCTTAGCATGAGAGCTAGGAAGTTCTACAAGAAGACTGGCAAGCCAATTCATATCAATGGAAGTAAGACTGCAGGGTTTGATAAGAAGAAAGTAGAGTGTTTCAACTGTCACAAGTTGGGGCATTTTGCTAGGGAATGTAGAAGACCAAGGAAGCAGGATAACAGATCCACTTGGTACAAGCAAAAGAAGGAGCCAACAGTGGAAGAACCAAAGGCAATGTTGGCAATTGATGGTGTAAGCTATGATTGGAGTTTCATGGCTGATGTTGATGAAAAGCAACCTACTAAAGTTGGTTTCATTGCTACAGAACATGCTCTCATGGCTTTCTCTGACTCTGAGGTACAAAACTTTGAAAGTTGTTCTAAAACATGTAGGGCATCTAGAGAATGTGAAAGATTAAATGAATTATGTGAGAGTCAAAGAACAGAGTTGTTTGCTGCTAATTATAGTGTGTCAAATCTTAGGAGAGCCATATCTGTGTTAGAAAAACAACTAGAGCATTATAGGGAAAACGAATCTAAATTCAGTGATGATATGATTGTCATTAAAAGAGAATTAGATCATAAGATAGCAGTGAATGAGGCTTTAAAAGAAGAGGTTGAAAGACTTAAAAAGGTGAATGAAAATGTTAATTTATCTGTTGACACCTTGTTTTATCAATCTAAGTCTATTGAAAAGATTTGGGATGCACAAATAACTAGTAAGGCTAAGTCTGGTTTAGGATACAACACTGTACCTCCACCACTTAGAGGTGTTCCTGCATCTCAAGGCATAGATTTAGCACATACAGGCCTAGAAGAATTTCAAGAACCTATACTTGAATATGGCCCTCCCAAGTTTGTTAAAAGTGAGGTAGAAGTTAAGCAGGACACTGATGTTTTTGAGAGTGCTAGTGATTCATCTGTCATAGATGAAAATGTTAAAAACAGTGTTGAGAAGCCCATCCCACAAGTTGTCAATACTAATACAGAAGTAGCTAGGAAACAAGTTAATAAACCTAGACAACCTGTAAAGTATGCTGAGATGTATAGAAAAAGGTCATCAACTCCTAGGGGTAACCAGAGGAGTTGGAATCATGTAAAATCTCAACAACTAGGTAGTGATTTTGTGATGAAAAACAAAGCATGTTATAATTGTGGTAGCTTTGAACATTTACATGCTAAATGTGATTTTTATGGTGGGAGAAGGGAATCTTATGGGAATAAAAGGGTGCAAACAAACAAGTTTTATCATAAAACACACCCTAATTCACACAGCAACATGATCCCAAGAGCAGTACTTTTGAAAAGTGGACCTCAAAGTTTTTCCACTGCTAAGACTGTTAACACTGCTCTTAATAAGTCATCTGTTTCAAGTGCAAAACCAAAATCTACTTTTGTTAAATCTGCACAAACAGATAAAAATACTTTTTACAACAAAAAGGCTCAACCTAAACAACAGTGGGTGCCAAAATCTACAAGAGCAGTTTCCACTGCTACTTCAAAAGTTGCCACTGTTACTGTTGTAAATAAGAAAAAGGGGAACATGGGAAATGCTGTGAAGGCCTTAGCACGTTGGGAATGGAAACCTAAAGGAATAAACTCTATAACCAATCCTAATGGTGTATCAATGACCTTTGATAGATTTAACTATATTGATACATGAGGCAGATCCAAGTCAATCATGGCTTGGGTCTCCAACGGAAACTAACTTCTTTCTTAATATGTGCAGAAACATCCAAGGGCTAAAAGGTCAGATCAAGGAATTTCAGATAGTGGATGTTCAAGGCACATGACTGGCAATTTGTCCTATTTGTCAAATTTTGATCCTTTTGATGGACAAAATGTTAGCCTTGAGGAAAGAATGATGGCAATTGATTATGTATTTTGGGTAGATTCTATGCAAGAAGAGTTGCAGCAACTAATAGCTCAGAAGGTTTGGCATCTTGAAGAGATAAACTATAATGTTCCAGCAGTAGGTACCAAATGGGTACTAAGAAACTAATGAATTATATGAAATTGCTGTTATAAGATAGTTGCTGTCATAATAATGCACAATAGTAAACATGTAGTATTCAGATGAAACTAAGTTTATTCATAATAAGCAAGTTTATTACATTAAGATTGGTGCATTACATCAAAACTACAATCTAAAACAGTACATCTACTTCCTAGGCTCTTTTTCTTTGACACTTTACTTGGTCTTGTGAACTTTTTGAGAAGTCTGCATTGCCAACCACTTTGGGCTTGGGAGACAAATAACTTGTTTTGCAGGTTTTGGTCTTGAAATTTTCTTCAATCCAGTAATGGCTGACTGTAGAGCTTGAGATAATGCATCTGGTAATTTTCCTACCAAAGCATTTGTCTCATCTTCATCATAGTCTTTTGAGGAATCAGGTCCAACAGCATGAGAAGATTGAGCCAGTACATCTTCATAGAAAAATAATTCTTTGAATGGTTTAGTTGATTTAGATGATGAAGCCATGGGTGGAACATTAGTTGACCATCTAGTTTGATCTGATTCTGAATCAGAAGAGATGTCGATAATGTTTGGATTGTGGGACATGATGATAGTTAGGGTTAAGGGATGTTATTAATCGTTTGATACGTTCTTCTCTTAAGTCTTATATCCTATTTATAGAAAATCTTTGACATAAGCCTAGACTTATCTCATTGGTTAATGGGTAAAAACTGTTATTGGGCTTTTCTTGCTAATATGGATATAATTCACTGTGGGCCAGGACAGAGAATTACTAAGTTTGGTTATATTCTTTCTATATTTTGGACTAATTCTTGTAGGTTTATAGCCAAAGCTTTTTAGTATGGGAGATGATCATAAAAGGTGTATAACTGAGATACACAACAAATGGTTATTGATTCACCATGTCTAACCCACATAAGAATCAACTAGTCCAAAGCAAACGGCTACTGGTAAAGACTTAACAAATCCGTTTATGGTTGATAGTTTACCAAAAACTATATGGTTATCAACTCACCATATTCTTTATGATTAAGAGTTGGCTAGTCCATAGCAAACGGCTCATGGTAAAGACATATCAAATCCGTTGATAGCTGGTAGTTTGCTAAAAACTATAAAAAGAGCAGTCTAATTTTTATATTTTTATTCTTACCACTGCTCTTGAAAATTTTTGTGAAACATTCCCACTGCTAGTTCACAGTTTCCACTGACAGTGTAATTTTTACCACTGCTGAACTAGCCGTCACAACTGCTGTGTCAGTAACAAAATCTTTTTACTAGCCGTTAGGAAAATAACTGCTTTCCTTAATAATAGGGTTAAATTTTTGGAAGATTATCTCAATTCCTAAATTATCAATTATCTTTCTAAGATAAATATTTTCCAAAGATAATCTTTTCCTGCGTATCATTCACAAACCCTAGCAGTATAAATATTTTATTCTCAAATTGGCTAGTCATTCATACAATTCGATACTAACACAACTATTTTTCTCAAAAAGAACAACATGGTTTCAATCACCTTTGCAGATGAGCACAACCAAGTGGCTAATTTGGAAAAGTCAAACATCAAGAGTGGTCCTCTGTTTCATCAGGTTGTGGATTTTCTAAATACTACCCATATAAGGTATGCTTTACTTTTAAATCCCACAATCTATATCTCTCAAATCAAATAGTTTTGGAACTCTGTTAAGTCCATAACAGTTGAGAATAGAGATACACATGAATCTGTGGATACTCTTAGAGCCACAGTGGATGGGGTAACTATTGATGTTACTGAGTCATCTTTGAGGAGAATTCTCCAGTTAGATGATCTCAATGGTATCATCACATTACCAATGCCAGATATTTGGGAAAATATATCATCCATGGGGTATGATACCACTGACAAAAAGGCTACTTTCAAAAAGAGTGGTTTACGTCCCCAATAGAGATTTTTGATACATACTTTGTTGCATTGCCTTAGTCCTAAGAAAACATCTTATGAACAATTTAGTTCACCAATGGCATACCCTTTGGTTTGTCTAGCTACAGATAGGACTTTTAACTGGTCAAATTATATTTTTACAAGTATGAAAGGCAATGTACAAAGTTCAACAAAATTTTTGATGTACCCAAGGTTTGTGCAAGCAGTGCTAAATGAATTTCAACTGCAACCCCATACAAGAGTTTACAAAATCTCACACCTAAAGCCTAAAGTTTTTCAAAACATGGACAAGCCTGGTGATTGGATTTTTACACCTATTTTTCCTCAAATGCTTGCTAAAATTTCACAAGAACAGGGTGGAGATGCAACAATCCCAGTTGAATCTCAAAACTCACCCATTCTAAATGTTCNTTACAAGTATGAAAGGCAATGTACAAAGTTCAACAAAATTTTTGATGTACCCAAGGTTTGTGCAAGCAGTGCTAAATGAATTTCAACTGCAACCCCATACAAGAGTTTACAAAATCTCACACCTAAAGCCTAAAGTTTTTCAAAACATGGACAAGCCTGGTGATTGGATTTTTACACCTATTTTTCCTCAAATGCTTGCTAAAATTTCACAAGAACAGGGTGGAGATGCAACAATCCCAGTTGAATCTCAAAACTCACCCATTCTAAATGTTCTAAACATTGATTACACTCCACCAGTTTCTCACACCTATGAGAGGAGGCCTAAACAGCCAACTCCTTTCATCTCAACACAGCATGTTCCTGATCCTTTTGGTGTTGGAACAAGCAGTGGTGGTTTTAGCCTTTTACCTAGTCCAACTAGGGAAGAGACTGAACCATTGCCCCATGATTCACCTCTCCCAACAGGTCACACAGTTGGAAGTGATGAGGGCAATGAGCAACCAATGGAATTGAAGGAACTTTGTACAAAATTGGCAACACAGGTTGGATCTCTCAAGAAAGAATTGGCAGAAGTTAAGGAGCAGCATCCAAAGATGTTACTGTACTCAAACAAGAGATTCAAGCCTTGAAGGATGAAATACAGGGGTTATAGAAGTATAAAAGAACTGCAAAGATGGTGTTATCTTCTTCATCCTCACCTAGTGAAGAGTTCTTTGATGATTTGGGAAATTCTCCCAAACAGGGGAGGAAAACAGATGCTGAAACTGAGGGGAGGAGAATTGATTTCAGGGAAGAAGAAATTGAAGATGATTTTGGTGTTCAAGACTTGGCATATGAGCCAATGAATGAGAATGCACAGCCACAAGTTTCTCAACAACAGCAGCTTAATACAGATGAACAAGATCAAGAGCAAGTCTTTTCCACTGCTGCAACAACAATTCCCACTGATGTTCATATTTCCACTGCAGAGCAAATAGTTCCCACTGACAGTCAAACTGTTTCCACTGCTGATGAAGAAATTGAAAAGAAAAGAAAGGAAAAAGGGAAGAATGTAATGCAGAGTGAAGAACCACCAACAAAGAAGGTAAAGAAAAGTGTTCAAGCTCAAATTGATCATGATACTTAGGTTGCAAGGAAATTTAGAGAAGATGAAGTTGCAAGAAAGAAAATACAAGATGAAATTGAAATTGCTGACTTCATGATGGCTCAGAAGATGGACAAGATGGAAACCGCTGCTCCATTGGATGTAAATCCACTTTCCACTGTTACACCTACAATTCTGAGAGAGAAGAATCCATAATTCACATATGTACCTACAGAAGAAGACATTGACTTTCTAATTGAAAACAATCCAGTGATCAAGAAGAAAGCAATTGACCTAGTAGCAGATAAAACTTTAACTGAAGACCAAAGATCAGCTCAGTTGAAAGATTTTATCATGATGAAGAATAGACAAGCACTTCAATATGCAATCAATACAGTCAAGAAGGGGCAAAAGAAACCAAGGCAACCAACTAAAGCACAAGTTCTGTCAACTATGAAATCTTATTGTTGTCATGTTGGTAATTGGAGGATGAGTCAATTCAAAGGAATGACCCCTGATCAGATTGAAGGAGCCTATTACAGAGTCAAAAGGCAGGATCTTGATTTTACTCCTATGGATTCAGAAGCAGAAGCAAGAAAATTTCCCAAAAGGAAAATCAAGCACAGTGAGCCAGAAACTGTAAAGAAGACAAGATTTGTTGAGACTACAAAGGTTCAATCTGAAAAGTTCACTGAAGAACAATTGGCTGATATGATAGTGATTGAAGAAGAAGACTTCTATCCTGACCCACTGCAAGTCAGACATCCTATTGTTGATTGGGAAGTTTACACTGCTAGCAACTTTGCTCCATGTTGGAAAATCACAAGGCTAGGAGGTGAAACTTCATCTTTCATTCAGTTTGCAGAACTCATCAAAGCATGTGATAGAGATGATCTTGATACACTGTGGAGATTAGTTCAAGAAAGGTTTGATGCTGACAGGCTTAAAGATAGGAAAGAAATGCAGTTATGGGTGGAATTAAGAAGGCTCTATGAACCAGATGAGAAAGACAAATATTGGAAGTTTGAATCCTCATGTCCAGGTACTACATGGAACTACTATGACTCATGTGAAGTTCATCATGTTTCTACAAAGGGTGGAGTAGATGCTTTTATGTTTGCTGAGAAAGAATACCCACTCAGAGTTCAAACTCTCACAGTGATATTAGCTTCAAGTCTAAGAAGTCATGAAAATACAGAAAAAGTTAGAGCACTGATTCATAGGATTCAAGCAAAATGTGTTAGAGCTGGTGAAGAATTGGATAGAAAGAAGTGAAGTGTTTGGAAGAATTCCCAAATCCTAAAACTTTATGAAGATTGAAGAAACTTATTGATTTGCAGAGAAATCATAAGTTTAGGGGAGGATTGTTGGGAATATACAGTTACCACTGATAAGCTTTGGAAGACACTGCTGAAGATTGCACTGGCAGTGGAAACTCATTACCACTGCTAGTATACTTAGTTACCACTGCTTATTAGATAACTATGTATTCGTGTAGATAAGTATAGAATAGATTCTGTGTATATTCTATAGTAATAGCTTTATACTTATCTTGTACAGGACTCCTTGTTCTATAAAAGGAGATCCTAGGTCATGATCATAGGTACGTATAACCCTAGAGAGCTTCAAGGTGTAACCCTAGTGATAACTCAAGATCACTCGTATTATTCATAATAATATTGAAGCTTTGTGTTACATAAAACTGTTCTCAATCACAATACATCATATAAAACATCTTCTAAGTATTACTAAGTAAATTCCGCGTGCTTACTAATATCACTCAAAGTATCACTAACACAAGGTGTGTGTTTAGATCCATCAGAAGGGAGCCATGTGGGAGGAGGCAAAGCTCCCTAGTTTTAAGGGATTTGGGTTAATGGTGGATTAGGGGAGGGAAAAGGGAGGTTAGGGGTGATTTTGACCGGGTCAACGAGGGGAGTGGGTTTTTTATTGTTTGTGGTTGTTGGGCTGGGAAGGGTAAATGGGCCAAAGAGTAGTGGGTTAGGGATGGTTGTGTTGTTTATGTTTTGGATTTTGGGTTTATTTTTAGGTCCGTTTGTATGTAGTAACTAGATAAGCATAAGGACCAAAAATGTAATTTTTCTGAACTTGAAGGGGTGTTTTTGCCAATCTGCCAAAGCTACTCCAAGGGTGTAATTTGCCAGGTGTGAATAATACAAGGACCATAAATGAGAATTTCAAAAATTACACCTCTAGGGACTATTTCTGCCAATTCTGAAAGTACAGGGACCAAACTTGTAAAATCTCCAAACTTTTCACCCAAGGACCATTTCTGCCAAAGTTTAATATCGCAAGGGCCATGATTGATAATTTCCAAAATTTTAATCCCAGGGACCATAATTGCCAAGTTTGTAAAGTTGAGGGGCTTGTTTTGCCATTTCATGAAAACTTTTATCCAAGGATCATTATTGAACATTTTCAACTTTCCAAGGACTTAAGTTGACTTTTCTTTGAAATATTTTGACTAGGGACTAATTTTGACAAGTTTTGAAAGTTGGGGGACTGAAACTGCCAATTATGCAAACTTTGTTCATTTTTCATCTGTTTTTACTCATTTTGCATCTAAAACATATAAAACACAATTTTGAAATATTTTCAGTATTTTGATGCATTTCTGAGTGTTTTTGTATGTTTTGCAGTTCAGGTTTTACCAAAAATGATGAGTGTTTGAGCACTCATCAGTTGTTAACCCAACATAATAATGAAAAGGTTAAGTTCTTCAATCAATTCTCTATAAATAATTGTTCAAGGTATGATCTATATTGTTCGTTTGGTATTTTCTTTTTTAAATCTTGATTTAGTTTTTGAAACTGTTATACATAAGCTTATTCAACAGATTTTAATACTTTTTTAATAGATCTTTATTTTTTTCTAGAAATTAGTCGTCGGAATTATTTCACCACCGTCGATCTTGCCGGATTTTTTTTCTGCCGCCGTCGTTGCTACCTCCCTACTGCCGTCGTATCTTAATCTGCTGGCGGATTTTGTTAGTGTAGTGTTGGTAAATTTGTTAGTAATTTTTCATATAATTTTGTAGGTAAAACGCTGTTATAGTTTTGTTGGTAAATTACTGTTAGTATAAACTTATTGGTCAATTTTAGATCTCGTCGTAAAACTGTGATTAAAGAATCTGCAATATTTTTGTTGAGCTTGATAAGAAACACATTTTTTTAATATGATAAATTTTTGATCTGGAAAAGTGTATTTACGTAACTATGTTATTTTATATATATATATATATATATATATATATATATATATATATATATATATATATATATATATATATATATATATATATATATATATATATATATATATATATATATATATATATATATGTGTGTGTGTATATATATATATATAGACCAAGGATCACGTGCGGATTTTATTTTTTCATGCGGACATATGGATGAATCTACATCGTCTTGACTTTTTGTAAAAAAGTCAAGATCTGATCTTAATATCACCGTAAGTTTTAACAATCAAAACGATGTTTTTTTGATTTTTGTTTCAGCGATTCTTAATTATTCGTTGTCCTCTTTAGTTTTTTAATTTTTTTCATATTTTTTTGAATTTCTTTTAATAAAAAAGTTAGTATGATATTAAAAAATGATGATGGCTTCTGTGATATCAGAAGTCTAATATTTAAAAACGATGATGGTTACTATGATATAAGAATATTAACTAAAATAAGAAGGATAAGAAGTAATTATATCCGTTAGATCTTGCATCAATGGTTAATATCAAATAATGGTAAAATTTTAATTAACAACTAAATAATCCATGATGTTAAGATTCAACAAGGGTAAATTTGTAAAATTAATAAATTCCCACTAAAATTTTCACAAAATATACGGCACTTTCTTTATGGCTTAATTTCCATAAACAATGTTTATTAAAACACCAGGTCTACATCGATTAAAAATTATAGATGCATATTGAATGATTTTCTAGCCATAGAGTATCATAATATATTGACCATGCATGCATCTTATTCTAATGGTTTTGCATCTCATCTTCAATCCGTCTGGGCTTTTAAAAGTTAAGATGCAAGTAATGATATTTAACTAATTTATACATCAAAACATCTTCAAATAATTAATGCATCTATTAATTTAATTCATATATCAAAATCTCAACATGCATCTATTATTTAACTAATTTATACATCAAAACATCTTCAAATAACTATTATGTTCATCACGTTGATTCTTTACATGTTCGTATTATTTAATTTGATATTCATTCACTCCAATTGTCGATGAATATCATCTTGTTCATCTAATCAATGCACCTATTTAAAACAGACGCATCTTTATTTTTTCCGATGCATACACTCGTCTTTTAATCATGGTCGATGTGCATCTGCATCTTAACATTAATCATTGTTCATCTCCATCTTAGTGTAAGTTCTCTCGAAACCACCGCGACAACCAGCCCTTGTGTGAGAAGACGATGAAGGAAAGAATAAGAAGTAATGACATGACTTTTACCAGAAACAAAGGAGACGTTTGTTTAAAAAAATAGAAAGAGAAATATTATTATTTTCTTAGTAGGAGATAAAGATCAAATTAAGATTTGATGGGGATTCTATAAATTGCGATGCATGTTCTTTCTTTAATTTTTAGTCGTCTGAGTAAAAGTGAAAACCTCCTTTCTTTTAGGAAGCCACTTAACTAAAAAGTGTGACAAAAATACCCTTAAAGTCTTTTTCGAAATGATTGGTCTAGATTACTTCTTATCCTTCTTATTATATATATTATTCTTATTTTATCATATATAGGGGAAATCTTACCTACATCCAAGTGTAGGCAATTAGCTACATATCCCTTTGTAAAATCTTTTAAAAATGTACAGTTCAGCCCTTGCGATTTATTGCAGGGGCTGATCTGTACATTTTTAAATTTTTTTATAAAGGGGATGTGTAGCTAATTGCCTACATAAAGGTGTAGCTAACATATCCTCATATATATATATATATACATATACATATATATATATATATATATATATATATATATATATATATATATATATATATATATATATATATATATATATATATATATATATATATATATATATATATATATATATATATATATATATATATATGTATATATATAAGGTCCTTTTTTTGCGAAAATCACCTTATCTGCGAGAACTGCGAAAACCACCTTTTTACAACTAATAATACACAATGTACATCATTTAATGCTCCATAGAATTTTGTTAATTTTATTTAATTTAAAAGGGTATAATAGTAAATTCATTTTCATATTATTTTTATATTTTTATATTTTTTATTTTTTTATAAACCTTAATTTTCGGATTTTTTTTCATGCATGTTTTTCAATTATTCAGTGCATATGTGTTTTTTGGAATTAATTATTTTATTTTAATTTTCGGTTATAATTTTTTTAACATGTATGTTTTTTCAAATTGTAAGGTGTATCTGTTCTTTTTTAAAGAATGTAAATTTATAAAAAAA
>LBNU01036872.1:47311-60221 GCA_014162995.1 Artemisia annua | reverse complement strand
AAATATGCATCAAAATACTGAAAATATCCCAGGGTTGTGTTTTATATGTTTTAGATGCAAAATTTTTGAAAACAAATGAAAAACGAACAAAGTTTGCACAATTGGCAGTTTCAGTCCCTCAACTTTTAAAACTTGTTAAAACTAGTCCCTGAGCATTAATTTTGAAAGAAAAGTCAACCAAAGTCCTTAGAAAATTACAAGTTGTCATAATTAGTCCTTTGGTGAAAAGTTTCAAAAGTTTACAAGTTTAGTCCCTGAACTTTGCAAAAGTGTCAAAAATAGCCCCTAGGATTAAAATCTTTTGGAAAATTACAATTATGGTCCTTGTATTATGAAACTTTGGCAAAAATGATCCTTTGGTGAAAAGTTTGGAGAAATTACAAGTTTGGTCCCTGAAGTTTCACAAGTTGGCAAAACAAGTCCCTGGATATTCAAAAATGGAAAAAAAAACAAAATTGGTCCTTGTACTATTCATCACATGGCAAGAATGGCCCTTTTGATAAATTTGGAAAGTTTTCAACTCAGGTCCCTCAAGAATGCTGAAATTACAATAATGGTCCTTGTGATAATTCTTAAACCAATCGGACTCATTATAACTTCATAAACCCAAAATCCAAAACCCCAAAACAAACTAAGCCCTTTACCCTTCCCTTGGCCCTTTTCTTTTCTGTGGCCCAACGCATAGACATTTACTCGTTAAATATTTAACTATAATTTAACATGTTTTATAAACAATTCAATGAATTTTGTAAAGGTAAATACTGGAGAGGTTAATAGATACAAAGTTGTGAATGCATAACATGTCAACCTGACAATGCTTTGAATTTTATATATAAAGTTCAAACCGCAAAAGAATTGACATAGCGGCAAACGACTCATTATTAAAAATGTGTGATTTTTCAAGTTTCATCTTGCTAGATGCAAACAATCTTCAAGTGGTCACGCTAACATTCTGAAAAAAGGAATTTTATAATGTTCAAAAACACAGATTAATCGGTCAAAAAATCAAAAACCATAAATTTTATAAAGTTCGATGTAGAGGGACGATGCACGCTCTAACGTATGATTCCTTTTGTATGACTACTCGATCTTTTAAAAGGCTTTCTCAACAAGACTCCATTCTCATTATCGATCAAAATTAAGTTAAAGGAATGTCTAACCAATGCCCTAAGGGCATTGGATAAGAGGGTAAGGACCCACATGAAAAGCACTCATGGACAAAAAAAAAAAAAATACAAATATAATTTTTAGTTAAAAAGTAAGAGAGGCCCACGTAAAAGACCACAAGAAAACAAATCTTACCCAATACCCTTAGGGCATTGGTTAGACATTCCCCTAAGTTAATACTTGATAGTATACGCATTGTACTAATCTAATAATAATCTTTCATCAAATGTATACATTTAATCATTTTAACGCGAATCTTGTTTGACATGTTAATTATCCACTCAATGAATAACGAAAATTACCTCTAATATGATACACTTACTGTGATTAATTATCGTAAATATATATTTGCCAATGCCAATAAAAGATAAAAGTCAGTAGTAGGCTATGTTCATTGCATGGAAATAATGTTTTAACTTCAATTCGGTGAAATCTTGTATGTATACAAAAGTTTATAAGTATTAGATGTTAATATACATTTCATCAACAAAAGGTTATAGAAAAACCGTTATTATCTTGTTACAACCACTACTCAATCCCTCCATAATTTCCAACGAACTTTGCATGGCAATATCACTTCACGTACACTTTCAAAAACACACATAAACATTCATCTTCCAAGTTTTCTTTAACTTGATCATTTGCATCTGCTGATCATCAATCTTCATCTGAGTTTTTTTGTTACGTTCTTCTTTATTCTCGATCGAAAAACAGTCTTTACACTTTAACTTGTTGCTACTTTGTACGGTAATTTCTTGGAACTCAATGGATCCTAATAAAGCCATTAAAGAATTACTAGGTATGCTTATCTTCAGTTGTTCTTCACATTTTTATCAAAGTTGGTTTATTTATCAGTATTTTCCTTGTTAAGTCTAGTTTCTATCTCGATACCACGTAAAGAATTTAGTCATGATTGTGTTTTTGGATCTTTTTCACTGGTTAATGAATTGTCCTGACATTCTTTGCTCTATAATGTTCTTAATAAATCTTGAGTAGTTTACGGGCATGAGTTCTGTAGCTCTTACAGGAAGCGTGATAATCCAATCCGCTTGTTTCTTGGTTAATGCATGTTTTTATCTTTACGTTTTCATAATTCAACTTGGTTACTTTATCAGTGTTTTTCTTATCAACTTTAGTTTATATATTGATAACGAGAAAAACGACCTGGAATCTTGATTGCAATTTGTGATCTTTTTCTCTAAGTGACTTGTGCGTTAATTATTGAATGTTGTTATGTTCCCTCTTTTTGGCTTCTTGGTTCTGTTATTTTTCACTGATGAATTTGTTAACTGTCTTACTGTGTTATGTTTCAAACTAACCAAGATTTAAACTCTAATAATATTATTACATGATTTCACTCCTTTTTAAATGCTTATAAGTTCTGATTTCAATCGTTTAAATAGAGACAAATACATTACCAGACGATTCGTTGGGTGCATTCAATCCTAATTTCTCACCTGAAGAGTATGCTGCTGAGGTAATCTCTTAGTTTCGGGAAATTATGTCTTATGGATTCTTCTCTTCCAAATTCTCATAGATGATGTGTTTTAACATGATTTTCAGCGTGAACGTAACAATGTCCAGACACTTGTGCAACCAAGGAGTGCTAGGTAATTGATTTCTTATGCGTCTTTTTCATGATCATATGACTTCTTGTAAAGTGGTATATGTATGTAGTTGGAGTACCGATGAAGTTTCTTTGGTTTTAATTGTTTGCAGAATGAATCCTAATGCCGCGAAATTCCCTCAAGAGGTTATTGATCAAAATGATGTCCAGGGCATGGGTTCTTCTCGTGATTCTGGTTTGTATTTACATATGCTCAGTGTTAAATACTTATTACTTATGCTTAATCATTTATACAAACAAAAGTTGCAATTATTGTTGATGAAACCATTTATGCAATATTTATAGCTACTTTTCAAATTGTTTCCATATATATGATACTCAAGACATCAGCAGAACTATAACTATGACACATAATGATATAACTAATTTACCATAAAGTTTTACTTTGGCCGCGTAGTATAAAGTAATCACATATATGTTCTTATCTTTATTGCTACCTTGTGTTGATAAATGACCAGTTAGTTTTATACTAGTATTAGATTATGATTTTGCTTCTCTTATCGACTTTTCATAGTGGTCATCTGATTTTATGTGAATCATTGTATAGAGAATGATCGATTACTAAACGATTCGTGGGGGCCATCTACCAATTTCTCACTGGAAGAGTACGCTTCTCAGGTGATCTCTTAGTTTCGTTTAAGTATGCGTTGTGCAAAGTTTGCTAATAAATTCTCATACCTGATGTGTGTTTACATAACTGTCAGCGTCAGCATGACAACATCCAAATTGTTGTGCAACCACATACCAACAGTTCTAGGTGATTAACTTTTTATGGATCTCTAAAGATGAATTGATTTATTGTCGTATTTGTGGTTTGAGTACCATTGAGGTTTGTTTTGCTTTAATTGTTACAGAAGGCATCTCAATGTCGAGCAATTACCTCAACGGGATATTGATGAAAATGATGTACATGACAAGCATTCAGAACCAACAAAATCTCCTGATTCAGGTTTGTTTAAATATATAACTAGTTTACCATGAAGTTTTAATTTGACCTCATTGCATACACAATGTTGACTTCTGTCCAATCGCTTTGAACAGATTGCATGTGCTGAGTTGCTTTCTAACATGTTGATTATTTGTTTATAGTGGTGACACGAAGTCCAGGAGAACCGAAAAAGGAGCAAAGGAAGTGGTTATGGAGCTTTATAGGAATGTCAACTGTTATTGGAGCATTAATCGTCGCTTATTCATTTGCTGCACACGATATTGAACATCAAGCATCTGCAACCAGTAGTGATACGAAACCACAAGGGGGCAGAGCCCAGAAGCAGCAGACACACAAATGAACAACACAACTTGTAGCAAGGTTCAAACGTCATGATATTACTTGCGTTTCTTTTCTTTTTTTTTCTGTCGAAAGTAAGATTTTGATGTAATTAAGCGTTTTTCCTATGCACTAATTCCGTACAGCTGACGTACTATATGCTCTTATCTTTTTTCTGTGTGAGAAAAGTTTGTTCAAGCATGCTTTCACTCAATGTTGGTTAATGGTAGTTTCTTCTCTTTTCATGTAGTTTGATTGTTGATAGTAATTGTATCAAGCTTGTGTGGTGACAATTTTCATCAAACTTAGTAGTAATACGCAGAGATGTTAAGTAACAATTTTCATCAAACTTAAGGCAAAAGCCACAAATACTTTTTTAATTTGTGCTAATTAACATACTTTCAAAAGGAAAATAATTACAGTACCAATCTAGACTAATATACCACCCATTTGACCATTTCAGACCAAATATCCGATGCGCTGTTGTTTTATTAGTTGTTTGATATAGAGAGCTTGTGTTCAAAAGGTCTAAAATTTTTTTATAATTTCTAAATGAGGTATACACGTGTCTTCATAGATAGAAATGATTTGACACACATTTACACAAAACACACCTATCTAACCCTACTAAAGCAAATGTATTTGTTCTTCTATCTTCACATTTGTCTCTTTTTTCTACATATGTACTTTTCCGTCGTCCGGATAGAGCTTTTTCCCTATGTACCCCAAATGTACATAGGTTTATACTCCTTTCGCCCAAAAAAAAAATTTCACTCCCCTAAATACCTCATGAGCGACCTTCTCTCAAAAATTTTTGGGCAACTCTCACAAATTTGGGACAAGTGTCCCTATCCTTGAGCCCACCTTGTACCTACATAGTACTAGTTATCTTAGCTTTGTTTTTGGGCGACTGAGTCCACATTTCTTGGGCGACTAGGCTTTTTTTGTCTTCTAGTGAAAAAGTTAATAATAAAGTTAAATACATTTTTGGTCCTTGTGGTTTGCTTGGTATTTCATTTTTGATCACCACGCATTCTTTCTCTTTTTTTGTAATGTTAATACACACTACAACAATAACAGATGATCCACCTCAAGACTTCATTCAATTCCCAGGGGACCAATCATTCTCTTTTTGCTTTTTTCCTTCTCAAATTTACTTGAAATTGCTCTAACCACTAATCTCATTTCTTTATGCAAAACCCATATCAAATCACTAAACTTTAATCCATATTATCATCTAGGGTTGCTATCATTTTATAATGTTAATACACGCTACATGATTCAAATCAATTTCCATCACAAAATCCAACTCAAATTTCCCATCTTTTTCACAAGTTTAACAAAAAGATTTGATAACACACCAAAAATACTACCATCCAACCACCACCATCTCCGGTCACACCACCTCCGACTACACCACCTCCGGCCACAAACACAACACACAGATCTATCATCACCCATGCTCCACTCATAAATCGTCACACTCAAAAAAATCATCAAAAGATGATAAACCCAAAAACCCAAATCCAATCAAACATAAAAAAACAAACACAAAATCAAAATCTGATCGAAACCAGATCTGATCTAATAACCACAGAAGGTACATATGAATTGAAATCAAAATGTGTGAGTGAGTTTGTTTTTCAAAGGTACATATGAATTGAAATACTAGAAGGTACATCTTTTTTTTCTTTCAAATGGGAGATGTAGCTAATGAGGTGAAAAAATGATGAAAGGTGTGTGAAAAATGCTAACCATTATGTTGTGGTTATGTCCCCGAATATGATACGATGGTCCTGAATTTTTTTTTTCAAATGTCAAGTTAATTTTAAATATTTTTTCACAGATCTGGGCGGCCAAAGATAGTTTGTGGATCTGGGTTTTTGATGAAGTTCATAAGATTTGTAAACGTGTTATTGTTGTGGTGTGTATTAACATTATAAAAAAGGAGAAAGAATGTGTGTGATCAAAAATGGAATACAAGCAAACCACAAGGACAAAAAATGTATTTAACTCTATTATTAACTTTTTCACTAAAAGACAAAAAAGGCTTGGTCGCCCAAGAAATGTGGACCCAGTCGCCCAAAAACAAAGCTAAGATAACTAGTACTATGTAAGTACAATGTGGGCCCAAGGATAGGGACCCTTGTCCCAAATCTATAAGAGTTGCCCAAAAATTTTTAGGAGAGGATCGCCCATGGGGTATTTAGGGAAATGAAATTTTTTTGGGGTGAAAGGGGTATAAACCTATGTACCTTTGGGGTACATAGGGAAAAAGCTCCCCAGGATATCCCCCACCCAAATAAAGGTGATTAGTCGCACAACAAATCTCTCGGAGTATCGCCTATAAATTCATCTACACTTTTCAGAGACACGTGTACGATTGAAATAGTTTTTAGACTTGAATCTAATGAATGATATGTAAAGGTTCATTTTGGTAAAATAGACAGGCTAAGCTCACTTTCATAAAATAGATATATAAATTGGTCATTTAAAAATTTTCCTCTCCAAAAGTCAGCTATGACTATTCTACTTTCAAACTTTTACCAATATTTTATTTTTAGAATAGCAATTAACAATGTCACAATATACAAACGGCAAACTATTGCACATGTCTTAAGCAAGACTTGAACCCCAACCATTAAATGATTGAGGAGCTTCTCACACAAGTAGTGATACCATTAGGACACGAGCCCTTTGAACCTGATCTAACCTTAGTTAGTCCCCAAAACATAAATAATTGCACCATTAGTCCTTAATATATAACCCTAGTTAGTCCTAAATACATAACCACAACCGCCACTACCACCAACCACCACCACCACCCACCCACCCATCACCAACACCACCTACCACCACAACCAACAATCACCACCGCCACCCACTACCACCCCCCACCACCACCATCACTCACCACCGCCACCACAACCCACCACCACCGCCATCCACCACCACCACCTACCACCACCAACAATCACCACCACCACGCACCACCAACAATCACCACTACCACGCACCAACACCACCATCGCCACCCGCCACAGCCACCGCAACCCACCACCCAATTGTTTATGTATTGGAGACTAACTGGGGTTCGATCAGGTTCAAGTGGTTAGTCATATTGGTGAAATTTTGAAAGTAGTATAATCATAGTTGACATTTTGAAAGTATGTTATTTATATTAGCACAAATTAAAAAGTATATTAGTTATTTGTGGCTTGTGTCACTACAACATTGGAGCCTTTTGGCGTCCACAACACCCCCTTTCCGTGGCGACACCTCCCCGCTAAAGCCTTTCCGCGAGGACATGTCGCCGTCGAAAGTGCCCTGCTAAAACTCCCTCGCTGCATACTTTTTGCGGGGACAATACACACTTTCCGCGGGGACTCGTGGGTCCCACAGCATTCTGTCTGGTCAAACAATGTCCAGCGTGGCACACCTTTTTCGAGGGGACAAGTCCCCGCTGAAAGTGTATTAGTCTGTAAAACCTAACGTTTTTGGCGAAGACATGTCCCCGCGGAAAAGAGTGTCAAACAGTAAAGGTTTTTATTTTAGCGGGAACATGTCCCCGTTGAAAGTGAGCCAACGAGAAATTGTTCCAACCTTTTGGCAGGGACATGTCCCCGCGGAAAGTGCCTGACCCATTTTGAAGAAAATTGCTGCAAAATGGGTAATTTTCAGATTTTTTCCGGATTTTTCCGGAAAAAATCCACAACATTACAACCTGTATATCCCAATGCTACAATACACCAAAAAAGACACTCACATCACAAATTCGCCAAACAAAATATCATACATATCCAAATTCGCTAAAAATTTACATAATCATGCATTTGTATCCAAATTCGCCAAAAACGGCTCAAAAACCGTTATCACATGATCATCTACAAAACGATACCTAAGTTAGCTATCCGTCATACGGTACAAAACTATACGCGGGAACAATGTAGCGGGAATCCTAACCTAACAAATAAACTACATAAACACATAATAATCTATGAAACTATCCAAACATTTGTCCATAACCCCAAAACAAATATAAATCGACCCAAACAACCCATACGCTACTCCTGAGTCCCCCACTCCCCCCACTAGCCCCACCCCCCCCTGGATATCTCTAGACTCACCTTCTGAAGCCTCCTGGGATCCCGACGTCGTCGTCTGAGTCGCAAGCTGCTCGAGAAAACTCAGCTGTTTCTTAGCCCACCCCAACAACATATTAAGCATCTCGGTTTGCTTCTGAACAGTCTTCGTGGAGCGAGGACGAGGAGGCTTGATCACGAGCTCATGCGGCACTGAGGGTCTTCTGACGACCACCGCCGGGTAAGACTGGACCTATGCCAGGAATAAGACCTCGCTGCTTGCAACCGATCACGTGGCGTATAATGTCGAGGTCAGGCATGGTCGTTCCCCCGGAGGTGCTCTCTGTCCGCATCCGTATCATCTGATTCTGTTAAGTTACAAAAAAGCAAGAAAAGTAATATATAAGTTGTGATTTATTATATTGAATTAATATGGGTGAGTTTTTGGAAATAAATTATACTTACGTACCTAGCCTCGGACACTAGAGACTCAAAGACGCCATCTCTCGTATGGTTGTGTCTGTAAAGCTCGATCAAGTCTCTACCATCCACGGAGTCGGTGGGGGTCCTCAACTGTTTAATAATAAAATCAATAACGACTCACCAAACACTATATATAAAAATGAAATGATTAAAAAGTGTCTTACGAAGTTATCACATATAACAGCTAACGAATGCGACCCATGAAGGCTAGCCACTCGTATTGGCGAGCCGGTTCTGCCTGTTGGTCGCCGCTCTCTTCAAATTCTTCGGGTCTGACCAGTTGTTCACCTGCTTATTATAAATAATATAAAATGTTATATAAATGAAGAATTATTATTATTATTATTATTATTATTATTATTATTATTATTATTATTATTATTATTATTATAACAATAACAATAGTAATAGTAATAGTAGTAGTACTAATAATAATAATAATAATAATAATAATAATAATAATAATAATAATAATAATAATAATAATAATAATAATAATAATAATAATAATAATAATAATAATAATAAAGTGTGGATCCAGAAATTTACATATTTTGCCCACTCATCATCCGTCATGTTCTCCGGACGCTTTTCCTTGATCTCGTCCAGTTTCTCAACCCCACCTTGCTCAGTAAAATTCTTCTTTTTGTATTTGTACCTGTTGTCGTCGTATCACTTTTGGAGATAAGCTTCGATACTGTCGACAATATCCTCTCCATTAGAACCGGCAAGGTGCTCGCCAAGATCAAAGAAATGCTGCAATAAAATATAATTAAAATAAATATTCAAATTTAAATAAACAATCAAATTTAAATAAATAACACACTTAAAATAAATAAACACAATAATTAAAAAAAAAATAAAAGATAATATAAACTTACATGCAGCTGGTTGTCGATGTGGGCCTTCGCGGTAGCAGGAACATCTCTCCAGGAATTGAAATGCATGGGAATTGATGTCCGTAACAACTCCCCGACCAAGTTGGAGAACCACTTAGTGCGAGAGCCCACATGCTCGTACATCCCTTCAGCATTCTTCTCAAATCTGATACTCACCGGACGACCAGTGTCAGTCCTCTTGATGCAGGTTTTACTAACCAGGTTTTAATATTTATATAAGTCTCGTTTACCTAAGGTCTACCTTTACGCACTAATGGACAGTGTATCCGATCGTGTGTGGTATAGCTAGTTGGTAAAGCCAAGGTCGTCCCAAGAGCTAAGTGTGTGGAAATTATCTAAGTTCGTATCACGTTTAAAAGGGGGTTTTATGATTGAAAGATTAATTAAACTAATAAAAGTAAATGACAAGACAAGTGAATAAAATAAAAGAAAATTAGTAAGTGAGAAGTAGTGTTAACCTAATTACTACTCTTGTTATCATTTTGACTAGTTTTCTTATAAGTGCATCCTATCATCTCGTCTGGGGATTTAATTCATTTCGGATCAGAGGGTTAAATCACCTACGTCTATCTTACACCTTGTCCTATCCAAAACTATTGTAAAGCCTTAGGTTCATCGGTACGAAAATGCAAGAGTCATTAAGTGCCTCTACAAACATGGACAAGTCTAACGAATGCGGCATGGTCAGATCTTACACCCCTCTAACTCCGTTAATTGTCTAGCATCGGTAGGTGGTCCTAGGGTTAATTCGCACGTGTATGGTGATATTGCTATCACCAAGTCACATCCCTAGCGACTTGCTTCCTAGGGTTAATTCCACAAGTCTCTAAGGAACAACCAATGCTAATCACTACGGGAACTAGAGTGTCCCAAGCCTCACCATGAAAGTATACAAACAATAGACAATAGATGCTTAGAAAACTAAATCAAAACAATAACAATTTCATAACTAGGCTAACACCAAGAGGTGTTTAGCCACTCATATTCATAATTGCAGTAAAACAAGTTTAAGTTAATACAAAAGTAAACATGAATCGAATACAAAACAAAGGTATGGATAAACTTATGATTGGTGTGTGAATCCTCCCTTGGAAATGACTTCTATGAGGCTAGAACTTCGTTCCTCCTACTCTCTGAGTTTCTCCCAACTTCTGTGTGGTGAAAAGTGAATGAATAAACTCGGATTTAGGGCTGGTATTTATAGGCCCGACTTTGTTACGGCGTAGCTGATAAGATTGCTACGCCGTAACCTTTGTAAATAAGTGTTACGTCGTAGCTTGATCAAGTGCTACGGGCGTAATATCGTGATAAGAGTCTTCCTACGGCGTAGCTACTAGGGTTGCTACGCCGTAACTTCTTCCTTGGCCTTGTTAGTCCCTCTCGACCTCAAATTGGGGCTTACGTCGTAGCTAGAGAGTTGTTTACTCCGTAGAGCCCTTTAGTGGATCATTACGCCGTAGCCATATAGCTGGCTACGCCGTAGCCTTCATAAATTCTTTCTTACGGCGTAAGTTGATGTTCCTTTATGTCGTAATCTTCATAAAGTCTTGCTACGGCGTAGGTGGATGAACCTCTACGCCGTAGTGAGTGCAGAATCCATAATTTCCACATATTTGCTTCAAAGTCCTTCCATTTCCACGTATGTTCGTTCTTTTACTCATCTTTACCCTGAAACCAAAATAGGAAGAAATAAGAGTATATATTCTTCATACAAATAGAGAAGATGAGCATTTTAGGGGGAAATTAACACTTAAATCACGGGTAAATTTGATGTCATCAAATATCCCCCCACTTAAACTCTACTTGCCCTCAAGTAGACCTTATTAGAATAATTCTCAAAAAGATATCCCCCATGAATTAGGAGAATATGAATTTAAAAACTTCCTATGCTAGAATATATCAAAGCCGAACACCTCACAAAATTGGAACAAACACTCACATCTCTGTCCTAATCTAAGTGTTAATTTTGGGGTGATCACTCAACGCACAGTCATAGAATGTATTCTATCATAGGCTTGGCAGTTACACAAATCTCTACCACTAGAGCTAAGGTTGAAACAATTCTTAAAGGCAATATTGGGTGAACACATATAAGGCTTTTGGGTGTAGCGTTGTTACTAACATACTACGGCAAAGGCGACAAAGGCAATGGTACATGACCGGAACGCCGGGCAAGACACCAATGACTGCTCAAATCCCTCACCTAAGCATGATTCACAACTAAAGGGTAGGATAAGACATGGGATGCACAATAATGGTGTAAAATGAAAAAGAAAGCAAATAGTCTTAGCCTATAACCGAGTTGCTACCACTTGCCGTTCATCCAAAGTCCAAGTTTCAAAACGCAAGAATTGGATCATGTAACAAGTGTGTGCCATTAGAGGACGTCATGATGGGCACCTCACTTGGTCTTCATGTTGGTGATTAAGAACCAACAACTTCATTCTTCAAATATGACCGAAGTGGCCTCTTCGATACTAATTCCTTCAAAGCTCTTATTACGGTGCTATACAAGGTTGCACCAATGAAAACATATCTACATACGGAAATTCACTTTTTTTTTTTTTACTAATACAATAGACATATCCCCCCACTTGGGATAAACAATACATTTACAATAGTGGGTTTTCTCATGATCTTCAATGATTTGTCTTCAACGTAGGTGTGATTCTTGAATCTCTTGAGTTGGACCTCAAACTAGAACAAGTGGCAACTTCCCAACCATAAACTAAGACTACACGGTAGGCTAAGGTGTATAGGTGTATCGAAACAATATAATGGGTAGGAAACGAAAGGATAGGCTCAAAAGGGTGTATCTAGGGTATCTTGCACTAAAGGTGAGTGTAACAAAGGGTTTAACACGGGGGTCGAATAGTCAATGTGACTAATCGATAAACACACACATAAAGCTTATTTGGGTGATAATCCTAAAATATTGCCTTCTTAAAAAGTTTCTTCCAAATGTATCAAGAAATCCCAATACACTACTCGTAAATGGTTTCAAAATGATGTAAAAGCCAAGTTCTAAAGTTTACGAACTACCGGCACACTCATAATTTTGGTGGATTTGGGGTAAAACAGTGGAAAGTGAAATAGGCTAAACCTCACCATGGTATTAAGGGTTAATGTGCTCGGCAAAGGTCCATTCTAGTTAGGTTCCGAAAAACATGTCAAAAGTTTTAAAAGTGGCATAATTTTTCAAAATAAACTAGAAAAAATGGGGCAAGATAAAGTTCAAGTATATAATTCTACTCCCGTCCCTCCACTTGAGTTGTACAAAGTCCCTTTTGTACATAATATAAAAATAAAGAGGAAAAGTAGAATTAGAACGAGAACTTCCCTGAAATTCGCTCTTGAAAATGGTAGAAGGATCATGTTGAAAAAC
>LBNU01036872.1:0-43605 GCA_014162995.1 Artemisia annua | reverse complement strand
AATAAGAGAGAAGTAGTGTTAACCTAATTACTACTCTTGTTATTATTTTGACTAGTTTTCTTATAAGTGCATCCTATCATCTCGTCTCGGGATTTAATTCATTTTGGATCAGAGGGTTAAATCACCTACGTCTATATTACACCTTGTCCTATCCAAAACTATTGTAAAGCCTTGGGTTCATCGGTACGAAAATGCAAGAGTCATTAAGTGCCTCTACTAATATGGACAAGTCTAACGAATGCGGCATGGTCAGATCTTACACCCCTCTAACTCCGTTAAGTGTCTAGCATCGGTAGGTGGTCTTAGGGTTAATTCGCACGTGTATGGTGATATTGCTATCACCAAGTCACATCCCTAGCGACTTGCTTCCTAGCGTTAATTCCACAAGTCTCTAGGGAACAACCAATGCTAATCACTACGGGAACTAGAGTGTCCCAAGCCTCGCCATGAAAGTATACAAACAATAGACAATAGATGCTTAGAAAACTAAATCAAAACAATAACAATTTCATAACTAGGCTAACACCAAGAGGTGTTTAGCCACTCATATTCATAATTGCAGTAAAACAAGTTTGAGTTAATACAAAAGTAAACATGAATCGAATACAAAACAAAGGTATGGATAAACTTATGATTGGTGTGTGAATCCTCCCATGGAAATGATTTCTATGAGGCTAGAACTTCATTCCTCCTACTCTCTGAGTTTCTCCCAACTTCTGTGTGGTGAAAAGTGAATGAATAAACTCGGATTTAGGGCTGGTATTTATAGGCCCGACTTTGTTACGGCATAGCTGATAAGATTGCTACGCCGTAACCTTTGTAAATAAGTGTTACGCCGTAGCTTGATCAAGTGCTACGGGAGTAATATCTTGATAAGAGTCTTCCTACGGCGTAGCTACTAGGGTTGCTACACCGTAACTTCTTCTTTGGCCTTGTTAGTCCCTCTCGACCTCAAATTGGGGCTTACGTCGTAGCTAGAGAGTTGTTTACCCCGTAGCTAGTGGATTATTACGCCGTAGCCATATAGCTGGCTACGCCGTAGCCTTCATAAATTCTTTCTTACAGCGTAAGTTGATGTTCCTTTACGCCGTAATCTTCATAAAATCTTGCTACGGCGTAGGTGGTTGAACCTCTACGCCGTAGTGAGTGCAGAATCCATAATTTCCACATATTTGCTTCAAAGTCCTTCCATTTCCGCGTATGTTCGTTCTTTTACTCATCTTTACCCTGAAACCAAAATAGGAAGAAATAAGAGTATATATTCTTCATACAAATAGAAAAGATGAGCATTTTAGGGGGAAATTAACACTTAAATCATGGGTAAATTTGATGTCATCACCTCTCAGCACGGAGCTTCGTGTTCTTTGTGGGACAACGTACCACCTTCCCGCCTTTCCCAATTTTGGCATTGGGCTTGGGAGGTTTGGATCTAGAGCCTACAAGTAATCAAATTCAAGTGATAATGACATAAACAAGTTATCAATTTCAAATAATGATCAAGTTTAATTAAAATAATCGAGAAATTCTTACGCTGACAGTTAGTGCCTAGCCTCCTCGGACGGTGGGGTGGCTCATTGCCTCCATCGCCACCGTGGCTCGTAGCAACAACATCTGCCATCTGTAAATGTACTAGTACAAGAACATATAATTAGTGAAGAAACACATATACGCATATACACACATTCAAATAAATAACAATTTATACAAAAAAATAATAATAAATAATTAAATAAATAAATAAATAAACACATTTAACCACTAAATAACAATTTCATTCAAATAAGTGTCATTTAACAAATTACAATTTGAGATCAATCTCCCTCATCACTAAGATAAAAACCCTCATTATTAGTGTCAGCTTCATCTTCACGATCGACGTGGTCTTCACCATCAGATGCTAAATCATGAGGAACGTGGTCATCATAATCAATATCATCGTCGTCGTCGATATCAGTGATAATTGGTTGTGGTGGTGCCTCAACTTCCGCTGGCTCAACATCTCTATTTATGGTGTTAAAATTCAACGTATCCAACTCAGCAGAGAGTGTGACATGTGATGAGGTGTTGTCATGTACAACATCCTGGTTGTCTTCCACGACGATGATATCCGGGTTCCAAATCTTTCGATGATAAGAATCTTGGACGGCCTTAAAATTACCACGTTTACCCGGGAAATCAAGGTAAAAGACTTGTGTTGCAAGAATGTATGGTTTATTTTCAAACGATACACGATCTGTCATAATTTTTGTAATGTTGTTTCAATAGGTACAACGTTTTATGCGACCATCGTTATTAGTGTTGAACCATTTGACTTTGAACAACACAACCTTGAACGGAATATATTCAAACTCGGGAATTTCTTCAAGCTGGCCATAATACATTCCTCCGCTAGGATTAGGAGTTGAAATTCCGCTGTTTTGAGTTGAACGACGTAAATCACGGTCGTGTACATTAAACTTCACACCGTTGACTATGCAAGAGTCGACTGAGACTGCAGTACATGATGGTCCACAAGCCAAAGCGAATAACTCGGAAGTACAACTTGGGTCGTTCTTTACTTTTAATTCACGAATCTATGAAAAAAAGTTAAGAATAGATATAGATGAGTAATAATCGTTATTTTATACACGGTAATACATACAATAAGTGTACCTTGTTCCCAAACCAGTAAGGAAATCCTTCTTGTATGTCATTGCCAGGAAATGCCCTGTAAATGTTCATGATATTAGAATAAGTCGTCGAATAATAACTTACGTAAAACAAATTTTGAAATAAAACGCGTACCTCTTNTTCTTTACTTTTAATTCACGAATCTATGAAAAAAAGTTAAGAATAGATATAGATGAGTAATAATCGTTATTTTATACACGGTAATACATACAATAAGTGTACCTTGTTCCCAAACCAGTAAGGAAATCCTTCTTGTATGTCATTGCCAGGAAATGCCCTGTAAATGTTCATGATATTAGAATAAGTCGTCGAATAATAACTTACGTAAAACAAATTTTGAAATAAAACGCGTACCTCTTGTACTCGTTCATGTACGGGTCGATTTCATGACTGTTGTGTAGTACATACCATACTACTTTCTGCATTGCGGCTGGTTCAATCCGAATTAATGATTGTTTACCATTCAGTTTACAGACTGATCGAAACACTTTAAATTGACTTGTTGGGCTTGGACCGTCCTCATTCCGGTCAGGACGATTAAATCTCGTCTCAACACCCCGAAAATAATGCGAACAGAAAGTTAATGCTTCATCAGCAATATAACCCTCCGCTATTGAACCTTCAGGCGTAGCTTTATTTCTGACATAATTTTTAAGCTTTTTCATGTATCTTTTAAATGGATACATCTGTCTCATGTAAACAAACACCCCTTAAAAAAGCACTTTTAGATAATAAACAAATTCAAAAACAGCCATCGGCGACAAATTCAATAAACCTAATAAACAAATTCAAAAAACAGCCATCGACGACAATTCAGCTTATAAAGTTTATTTTTAGTTTTTCTAGCCTATAGTTGCAAAACGTTAACCCATTTTTATGTATTTTATGTTTCGGAACAGCGGGTATTTTATACTCATTTCAACCACTTTTAACCCATTTTTTTTCACCAACAAATCACGACTTCAACTAGCCTAATCCCTTTATAAACCGAACACCCCTGTTTGGGCTGCTGTTAACCAAACGCACCCTTTTGGACAACATAAACCAAACACCCCTGTTTGGACAGGGCATAAAAAACATATTATGGTCGCGGCTGGACTCGGCTGTGGTTGCAGCTGTGGTTCACAGTTGGACTCGGCTGTGGTCTCGGCTTGGTCTTCGGCTTTGTCTCGGCTCGGTCTTCGGCTTTGTCTAGACTGTACCAAAAAAAAATTAACAAATATTAGAAAAGTAGCAAACTTAGAGATACCCCTTTGCGCCAAACTAGTACTCATGTGTATATCTAACATCTCAAGTACCCACACTTTGTTCAATCGTTCACAAATTAAATACTCAGCGGGCATGTCTCAATTTTGCTAGACGGTACTTGGTTCTCACATATCAAATATAGAATTCGTCCAACAACGCAACATCACTACCTAAAACAACAAACACACCCCCTTTTGGGTGACTGAACCAAACAACCAGCCCCGTATGGGGCAACTAGCAAGGTACTACATTTTTGCTTATCTATCTTGTGTTGTAATCAAGTCCTAGCAAAAAATATAATGTTTTAGTTTCACTTAGAAAAATGTTCTAGTAACGCAAATTAATCACTATAAACTTTTAGCGGCGACATGTCCCCGGTAATACTTAAACAACAACAACAACAACAACAACAACAACAACAATAATAATAATAATAATAATAATAATAATAATAATAATAATAATAATAATAATAATAATATTACTAATAATAATAATAATAATAATAATAATAATAATAATAATACCTCTTGGCACGTTCAATGGGCTCTCGTCTGTCCCCGGTCTCAGCTTCGTCTTGACAACAACTATAAAAAAAAATTAACAGAAAAAATTAAAAAAAATTAACAAAAAACATAAAATCAATAAATTAACAAAAAAAAACAAAATTATCAAAACTTAACACATTGCAATTAACAAATTAAAAAACTAACGAAAATCAATAAATTAACAAAAAACAAACAAAAAATTAACAAAATTATCAATAAATTACCTGGGTTTTTATTAAACGGTGGAGAAAGGAAGAAATGAGATGAGAAAGAGAAAGAATTAAATGAGGAGAGGGGTGGAAGAAAGAATTAAACGAGGAGAGGGTTGGAGATACATCGTGCACAGTGGTGCGAGTGTGGTGGTATAGTGGTGGAGATGGTGGTTGTTGTGGTGAAGATGGTGGTGTAGCGGTGGGGATGGTGGTTGCTGTGGTGGTTGCTGCGATGAGAGGAAGAAGGAGATGAGTGTGGTGGTGTAGTGGTGTGTTTTTTTTACTAAGTGTTGATGGTTTTGGGGATTACATTCGGCGGGGACATGTCCCTGCTGAAAGTGTGTTTTGTCTTATAGCAAACCTTTTGGCGGAGACATGTCCCCGCTAAAAGTTTTAATTATCCGCCAAAAATTTTGGCGGGGTAAAGTAAATGCTAAGAGGGAAAAACAAAAATTTTGGGGAAATCTTTTAGCGGGGACATGTCCCCGCCAAAAGATGTTTTAATAAAAAAAAAACTCTTTTAAGATATCATTTTAATTAAATTAAGTAAATATTAAATCTTTTAATCTTAATTAATTTTTTTCTAAATGGAAATGGTAAAAAATGAAAAGTGTGTTACTTTTTATGTTGAGAATTTTGGCCGGAATTTTTTACTTTTTAGCACGGATTCTCAAATTGTTACCGCCTCAACTATTTGTGTAGTATGAAGAGAAGGTTATTTGTTGTCACTTGTCACCAAAAAAATCGTACAGTTGATCAGTCTATATTTTGAATTTTTTTTTTAAAATTATTTACATCACTTTTTAAAATTATTTATATCATTTAAAATAATTTAAATCATTTTAATTAAGTTAAGTCAATATTAAATCTTTTAATTATAATTAAAATTTTTGTAAATCATCTTTAATTAACTTAAGACTTTTTAAAATTATTTTCTATAGGTCCTTGGTTAGAAGTTAGAGTAGATTGATAAAGGATTAACATGCCAACACATATTATCTATGTACTTTTACTGCAATAACATGAATGCCGAGATGATATGGTTGTACATGAGATGTTAAACGAATGAGTCGAGATGATATGGTTATACACGAGATGTTAAACTAACGAGTCGAGATGATATGGTTATACACGAGATGTTAAACGAACGAGTCGAGATGATATGGTTATACACGAGATGTTAAACGAACGAGCCGAGATGATATGGTTGTACACGAGATGTTAAACGAACGAGCCGAGATGATATGGTTGTACACGAGATGTTAAGCGAACGAGCCGAGATGATATGGTTGTACACAAATGTTAAACTAACGAGGTCGAGAATGATATTGTTATACACGGAGTGCTTAAACAACGTAGTCGACGAATGATATGGTATCTACACATACGAGATGTATCCAAGAATTTCCCACCTAATTTCCCACCAAAATTTTCCCACCAGAATGTTTGGGCGCCACGAATTTCCCAACCCAATTTTCCCACCAGATCTGCTCTTATATACACTCTATCCTAAAAACTTATCCTCACAATATAAACACACACACACACACACTCATCAAACTAATAAAAACTCACACACACACACACACACACTCATCTCACTATATCTCTCTCTCTCTTGCAATTTTCGTTTTCCGGCGACACCAGCAGTTTCCGGCCGCCAGAATCTTTTTCTGGCTGGCCACCACCTTTTATCACCTCAACTTGTATATCAGGCCACCCCGGTCACGATTCTACCACACACGCGCCAGCACGCCCTATCCACCACTCACAACCACTCAACCTCACAACCACAAACACACACTGTTATCATGGTGAAGATGGCGGAATTTGAAGCTTTTCCTTGTCCTTGTAGACGAGGAGATGTAATTCTGCGAGAATCGCATAAACCTTACTCCCGTGGTAAACTATACTACGCGTGTCCATTATCGAAGGTGAATAATACATACTTTTTCGTGTATTATATAAATAATTTGGTTAGTTGTTAAAAATAATAGTTTTTACTCTTTAACAAGGGGGGACAAAGGAGTATGGATGCAATTTTTTTTATGGAAGGAGGAACGAATCGCCAAAATGACCGGTTCTCTTGGAGCTTCAACGCCTCCAACTCATTCTGCAGGACCTTCAACTCGTTACACTGCAGGACCTTCAACATCGAGTCCTGAAAATACAGAGTGCTCAAATTGCATCAGCCTTCATCAGCCTTCAAACTGCACAACCCGTTTATTTTTTTTGCGGCTACTTCCCGCTTTGTCGAATGTGTTATGTGTATATGTGTATATTATAATATATACAATAGTTTGGCCGACAAAGTTGCATTTTAGTGGGAAAATTAGCTGCTTAACTTTTAACGGGGACATGTCCTGGCCAAAAGTTTTTATGTTACCGGAAAGTTTAGGCGGGATATAGCTACTAGATGGAGGGAAAATTGGCAACGGTTTTCGGCGGGGACACGTCCCCGCGGAAAATTAACAATATGTATCCACACTCTCGGCGGGGACATGGCCCCGCCAAAAGCACAGGCGGGAAAAATACACGGGAATGCTTAAGAGTAACTATTTTGGTCAAACTTGGCCAAATATTGAAAATTCTTTCGGCGGGGACATGTCCCCGCGAAAAGTATGCATTGAAAATTTAGTAAACGGTCAGCGAGATTGTGTGCCAGCTCAGCGTCTTTTTTGTCGTGTAGCGGCTTTTGGCGGGGACAATGGCGTCCCCGCCAAAAGTCTCATCGCCCGTCTTCTGTTTGTTGTAGTGTGTCCTTATATAAAATGTTACTTAGAAACAAATGTTGCACCATCTTAGACAAAGGTGCCAAGCCGGCAATGCGTTATACAATAAAGATAAAATTTCCAAAGTAAAACAATGCATAAACAACAAAACCGTTATATAAATACAAATATATACGCGTCTATTTAGTCATTGTCTCCTCCGAAGCACTTTTAATTTCGAAATTGCAATAGTCTTCATACATAGTTGGAGACATTCAGTGTGTGTGATCAAGCAAAACTTCATCATGGCCGGCCATCATGATCGGAATCCATTCAGTCACGACGACGATATCAATCCTTTCTCTGTACGTATGCTTTCTTTACACGGGCATATTTTTAAAGTGAAAATATTGTCCCATACAGTTGCTAATGATTAATTAACATATTCTTTTAGAGCAAATAAAAGCATATGCTTGAAACATATATGTAGTTTTTATATTGGTTAGGAAACTAATTAACATGCATGGGTAGAAATTAAGATTCGTATTTACATTTGTTTTCTTTATATGTTACAATATTGATAATTTTTTAACAATTAACTAGAACCATAAATATAAATATAACTTTATTTCATCAAAATAGAATTTACATAGTGGTTGAAGGCAAACGAGCAACAAGCTGCGCCGCTAGCCATAAACATGATGTTAGTAACTTACGAAGTTTTGTAGACTATACTTATTCGAAGTTGGATTGCAGAACCATCACAACATCCACGGGGTCACAACAAGCTCCAAGCTATCGACTCTGTCTCATGAACCTGCACTCTATGGTCATGGTGGCTCAACTATCGATTCTCTGGATACACCTGCGGTAATTCTAGCTATATATCAAAATAAATAACATTGTTCAAGCTGTTATATAGGTGTTGTAATTGTGTATAGGAGTTAGAATATAGTGATCTTTACAAACAGTAATTAAATAAGTGAATAACATTATTCATGGTCTATAGAGTTAATATATTTTGTCTTTAGTGTTAAATTATTAAATTTTTCGATCAGTGATCAAAATTGTTTACTTATTAAATTCTAATGACATACAGTACTTTTTTTTACTTCGAAAATGTTTTGTATGTAGAAGCTAAAGAGAAAGCAAAAAGAGTTGGAAGCTAAGGAGGCGGAATTAAACAAGAGGGAAGAGGTAATTATCTAAAGTTAAAACGAAGTTAATTAAACAAACACTGTTTGACAAACTATCCGGAATATGGTATTAATTGGTTTCAATTTTTATTCAGATTGTTAGAAGAAAAGAGGAGGCTCTAGCAAGATGTATGTTCTTATTAACAACTTGTTACAATATGGTATTATAATTATTAAACTACCAATACGGAAAGTAAAGAAAACTTCAGCCTAAAAATGTGCAAGATTAAAGAAATTTTTATTTATGAAACTGTTAGAAAAGTCACATATGTATTGCAGAAATAACGACAGTTTTTTTTCAGAATTATTACTTGCTTTCTTTTCTTTTAGCTGGTGCAGTAACCGATAATAAAAACTGGCCGTCATTTTACCCCATTGTTCATCATGATATTGCTGGCGATATACCTGTTCATCTCCATCGAATTATGTATGTTGCATATGCAACATTATTAGGTATGCTAACAAGCTTGAACACTGAACAGTATATTGCTACTCGATCACTAATGTAATAAAACCAAAACAGAAGCTGATATGATTATATTAACATTGCTTCAGGGGTGCCAATCTCACTTTTCTGGAATCTTATAACGAGTATAGCAGTATTTGTGAGTGATGCAGGTTCGCTTTAGATCTCAATAGGCTTTTAATCAGGTTTATATATTAAAGTTATTAACAATTCACTTACTTTTTTCTACAGTTGGAGTCTTTGTATTCTTTTCCGCCATCTACTTCTTGTTAGGTACCCCAGGAGCATTCTACTTTTGGTATCGTCCGCTCTATCGTGCCTTTAGGTAAACATGTTTTCATAAAAAATATTTATTGAGGCATTACAATAAACCAAATGACTCATTATAATTGTTATAGTGCTGAGTAACTTTCAGTTGATGAATCCTACATTTATGTTTCCTAAATTCTCTAAACAATTTTTACATATACAGGACTAATAATGGGACGAACTTTGGCTGTTTTTTCTTCAACTACGCTGTGAGTTGTATATTTTCATAATAACAACGAGTCGTATATTATCATGATAACAGTGAGTTGTAACTCGCTTAAACTCCTGGCAGAATCACATAGTCTTCTTTTGCTTCGCCGCGATTGGTCCTCGTATACTATTTGCTGGATTACATTTTGCGTGAGTTCCTCGAGTTTTTTGACAATTTTATGTGTTTTCTTCTTCACGTTGATTATTCAAAGTAGGAATTAACTTGATAATGGTTGGTGTTTCAGAGGGATTCTGAATGCAGTGGGTCTTATGAATAAACATCCTGCACTTGGGGTAAAGTCTTAATTTCATTAAATTTCTTACCTTACCAATTCTTGCTGTACTAAAGGAGCACATAACCGGTTTTATTTGCAGATTATGAGCTTCATTGGATTCGGATTCTTCACGATTGAGCTAGTTCTAAGCATATGGGTTATGCAACAAGTCTATAGACATTTTCGAACTAGTGGTCAAAAAGCTACAATATCAGTCGTGCTTTGAGCTTCGAAAATTAAAATCAGACTGCGACAACAAGAGTCCCACAATATTTCATTTTATGGTTTGTTTGTTTTTACATTTTTACTAGAAGCTAATGTTATTGTATCCTATTAACAACTCGTTTTGTTAGAAAATTACTTTCTTTCTTTTTTGTAACATATGTAAAAAGACTTAATTCATTTGATGTTTTCATTAAAAATTCTAGGAACATATTTTCATTACTCAACTCTAGGTTTGGTTTTTTCTTAATTTTTTTGCATGGTTATAACAGAAACTTTGTTATCTTGGTACGTCGTTGTCGTTATGTTAGAGCATTAGGTGTAGATGAAGAGGGAGGCTTCGCCGTCCGACGTGGAGCCGTCAACGGCGAGCCGTTCCTCTTCACTACACCATTTGGTGCTCGCCGTTCCTCACCATTGCCAAACTCCCCGTCGTGACGACGAGCTGAAACTCTGACAACATTTTTTTATTTATTTATTTTTTTTATTTATTTATTTTTGCCTTTAAATATTGAGATTGTAATATTTGATGTTAAAATGTATGTTTTTATTTGTGAAGGTAAAATGAAGGTAAAATGTATATGTATGTTTTTAAGAATGTAATGTGTAAATGCTAATGCAACTATATTAAACATAGGATTGAAATAGCTTGAAACAACATACAATTATTTTACAAATACGATAACAACATTAAACTAAGAAACGGAAATTAAAAACCATAAACTACCATACGATAATAAAAACTATGATTCAATAAAATGAATCATCCGACACATATCCCTCCTGACTCGAGTAGGAGGCACTTGAGTCGTCCTCACTCGATCGCACAGGTGGAAGTCCATGAGCCCAACGCCATTCTGCTCTTCTGTTCCTGCGATCCTGTTTTCCTTTGAGGTACGCCTCACGCTCCCTTTCCTGACGGGCTTGCTCAGCTTCATACTCCTGTAGCACTTCCATATCCAGCTCATACTGTTCATCCTCAGTCAATTGACGAATGATGGGTTGGTTTTCAGGTGGAAAGTTTGGTGGTTGATTGTTTGGTGGTTGGTTGTTTGGCGGTTGGTTGTTTGGCGGTGGAAACATAACTTCTGGTGGAGTTGGAGGTGGTGGGTTGTCGTACTGAAACACCGGAAATATATCTTCTGGCGGTTGGTTGTTTGGCGGTGGAAACATAACTTCTGGTGGAGTTGGAGGTGGTGGGTTGTCGTACTGAAACACCGGAAATATATCTTCTGGTGGTGTGTTTTGTTGGGAATTGTCTTCAGGTGATGCGTTGTGAGACATTTTGCTGGAAGAACAAAGGAGAATTCTTTGATGATTGTGGGTGTGAATTGTGTGTGTATTCAGATTTTGAATATGTATTTATAGAATGATTTTTGGAAGTATCCCGCTCTCTTGTTTGAATTCAAATTTTGAAATAATCCCGCCCTCTGGTTTGAATTCAAATTTTGAAATTAGCCCGCTTTCAATTTGAATTCAAATTTTGAAATTATCCCGCTTTCAATTTGAATTCAAATTTTGAAATTATCCCGCTTTCAATAAACCCCTATTTTATACAGCACTATACCATTCAGTTTTCGACTTTGCACACACTTCACTTTCTAAAAAATTCACAATGGCAACTCGTTGGTCTATTGATGAAGAATGCTGGCTAGCCGAGATGTGGCAAAATGTTCACGAATTCCATGCCAGCGAAGGACCTTTTTGGCAAGTTGTAACAGAAAAGTTCAATGAACAATCTGACGGTCCAACTCGTAGCAAAAGCCAGCTAATGGGTAAGTGGGCAAGAATGAACTCTGATTGCCAAAAGTTTCATGAAATTTTCTTGAATTTGCAGCCTACACGTGAGCCAGATAATCGTGTTGAAGATGCGTTGAACGTTTACAAAGAACGCCATGATGGGAGAGATTTCAAATATTTTCAAGTTTGGTTGATTTTGAAGAGCAACACCAACTGGAACCGATTTATCAATTAATGGCATTTGTTAGGTGAGATAGCCCGTATCGTGTGTTACTTGTTAGGTGAGATAGCCCGTATCGTGTGTTACTTTATGTTCTTATTTGTAATTTCGTATCGTATTTTACTTTATGTATTTGTAGCGTGCTTTATGTTTTCTGTATTGTGTTTAATATATTAACGTGTACTTCATTCCCTATGTAACGGCTAGTTTGAATCTCTATAAAATAATTATCCCGCCTTCTGTTCAAATTTTGAAATTAAAATTATCCCGCCTTCTGTTCAAATTTTGAATTTAAAAATTATCCCGCCTTCTGTTTGAATTTTAAATTTAAAAACTATCCCGCCTTCAATAAACCTCTATTAATACCATACCATACCATTCATTTTTTCACACTCTTCAATATCTACATCATTTCACAATGGCAATTCGTTGGTCAATGGAAGAAGAAAGCTTGCTAGGTACCGTATGGCTTCAAGTTCACGAAGATGTAGAGCTTGTGAACCAACGTTCTTTCTGGAATAACGTTGTTGAAAGGTTCAACGATCAGACTAACGGTCCGCACCGTAATAAAAATAGTATTACGGCTCAATGGAGTAGAATCAACCATGAATGTCGTAGGTATAATGCTATTTACAAGGAGTTGCTGCGTACAAGTGAAGACCCTTGTCGTCTCAGCAATGCAAACCGAATTTATTGTGAACGCTATGGGAGAGGGATATACTATCAACATGTGTGGTTCATTCTGAGAAACACGTGGGCATGGGACAGAGACGATGAGTAATTGTGTTTTATGTTAAGTAATTCCGTATTGTGTCTTTCTGCATTACCGTATCGTTTGTTGTTGTATCGTGTTTAATTGTTTCATGTATTGTTTGTAACGGCTAGTTTCTCCAATAACTTGAATAAAAGGCTTAACAGCTAGTTTCTCCAACAAAATTATATAACGGCTAGTTTCAGTATAAATAGCATCTTTACTCAACTTCTTATTGTCAAACAACTAAAACTAAATTTCACACACATACACTATGGCTAACCACCAGCTGAGGTGCAAAGAAGAATACTTACCCGATTGCGCAATGAACAAGAAAATGAACTTAAGTTGATTAACAACTTGTTAGGTGAGATAGCTCGAATTATTCGACAGAGGGAGTCTCGTGCTACAGAGGTCGAAAGGTTACGTGAGCTGCCTCAATACCATCCAATAGTCATGGTCGGTGTACAAACCCTTTTAAGAAATGATGAAACAGATTTGGAACTTCAAGTCGCATTGAGAATGGTCAGGGAACAAGTATTGCAAGATTGGGAAGAAAAGTCACCACTCATCGATAATTATAAGTCTTTATAAATTATTGATGATGTTGCATATCGTATTTATCGGTTTCTTTATTTTCGTGCCGTATCGTATGTTTTTTTTTCCCGCAAATCGTATGGTTTTTTTCCGTATTGTAACCTTTTTATTTGATGAGATAAAATTAGTATGTTTTGTTATTTTTTAGTATTTGTGAAATGAATTTAATTTATTTAATGAAATGAATAAAAAAATAAATGTGTAAGAGGTGGGGCCCTAATGGGGAAGTTGAGGTTTGTTGTTTGGTGAGGGGGGGTTTGTTGTGGATAGTTGAAGTTGAGATATTGGGTGATGTGGCAGAGGTGGGACCCGAATGAGGAGGCTTTCCCTCTTCACTACACCTAATGCTCTTATCTCACTGTCAGGGACGGAGCCATGTATAGCATTAGGTGGGCCATGGCCAACCCAAAACCAATTACAATTTCTGCTGATATTCTTATTATCTATACAAACATTTGAGAATTTTAGATCCATCTAGGTGTATTTGGCCCACTCAAACTGATTTGCATTTCTATATGGAAAATTAAAAATAAGATTTAGTAGATTCAAATTAGTTGAGAGTGTTACTTACCTCGGGCATATACAAAAGTTAACTACCATCAATTTATAGTTTTTGTATGTAAGGCTTTATGGTTGTTTCATTTTAAAGAATTTTTCTATTAAAACTAGTTTTATTATAATTAATTTACGTCAAGTATGTTGATTTAAACCATCAAAATTTTTTTTACTTCATAGCATTCTTTTATCAAAGATTAAGTTAATTATGAATTTTTATTTTATTTTTTTACTAAAAAATTCGCTTTATAGACTTATGTGTTTTCAAGGATATCTAGTAGCAATTAGAATGAAGTTATATTGTAATAATGTTACGATTTGGTAAAGAAATATATACCATTATTAGTGATTAATTTTTATTTCTTTGAACAACCACCATTACAAAATTTACTACTTGTGAAAAAAATGTATATATATAATGATATAGTTGAATAACATATGATGAGTGCATGTAAATATTGATTAGAAACCTATAATGATGTTTTTAGTCAAACTGACGTTCACGGACGGAGGGAGTAGAGGAACAGGTGGGTGTTGGGCCTCCCCCAACCTATCCAACTACTTTAATATTTTTTATTTTATTTTTTTTAACGGCAAAATATATATAGATAAAAGAGCTTCTAGTAAGGCACTAGAAGCCTAAAAGTATAAATACAATCTAGAAAGGAAATAAAAACAACATATTCTAGACCCTACCCGAGACTTTAACTGCAAGACCAATAAAAAGGATGAAAAAACTTTTGCCAATTACAGCGAACCAAGACAAGAGAAAAATCCCACCCACTGAGGCCGAGCCACCGATTTTCACTCCGGGGTGTGTTTGATACCGACCCAAACAAGTCCCGGGGAAAAAACGATGCAAGAAGAACCTTAAAAAACAACTACTTTAATATTTAAATGTGCTAAAACCTATATTTCATATAATGGGCCCCCTCTTTACTTGACCATAAATAAAGAAAGACCCAGTGAAACTGAAACATGACTTCCTATGCTCCTTTGACCATAGGGGTGTTTGTTTCGGCTTATATATAGACTTATGAGCTTATTTGATTTCGGGTTTGTAACATAAGCCATAATTTTCCGGCTTATTTTGAGACTTGTGGGCTTATATAAGTTTATTACGATATGATAAACTTACATAAACTCATAAATCTCAATGTAAGCCACAAAATTGGGGCTTATGTTATATAAGCCGAAATCAAATAAGCTTATGTCATTACAACTCTTATCATATAATTAAAGACTTAGGGGGTGTTTTTTTTTCCCTTTAGCTAAGGGATGCTATTTAATATTATTACTTTTTTGATGGGACCCACAAAAATCCCTTAAATGGTATATATCCACAAGGCTTAATTTATCATTTCCTCCACATTAAGATGCTTATATGGAAGTGGGACTCATATGAATCCTTAGCTAAGGAAAAAAAGAAACAACCCCTTAGACATTATAGATAGCCATTTTCATTGTCTCACTGTCATTTTCATCATAAAAGTGAACCAATTCTTTGTCATCCATCACTTTGAACCCAAAAATTAGAAATAGCTCAAGCCATGAAAAAGAAAGTATTTGGTGTGTGAGTGTTAAAAGTGGGATGTTGAGGTGGCTATTTAGCTTGAGCCACCGTACCACGTGTTTTAATATATAAATGTTAAGTTTCATCATTAAACGTGAGTATTTGTAATCACAAATTATATTTTTTAAAAACTATTTAATATTTATGATAACCTCTGCTACATTATAAAGTATTTGTGACTTTCACGGATGTCTTAAAATATTAAGCATACACACTTTACTTAAAGCATCAAGTTTTAAAAGACTTGATGCATTTATTAACCAAAGGTTTGTGCAATGGAACTCGCCTCATTATCAAGCATCTAGGAGAATTTGTTATTCAAGCCAAACTCACTTGAAGATGTAACGACGCAACAAATCTATGTTCTATGCAATGAATGTTACAAACGTTGAGCGGTTAATAGCATTAGTAAACATTTACTAAAATTACTAATCAAATTATCATTACAACTCTTATCATACCGAGTAGTTATAACATGATATGTACATCAGATAAAATCAGTCATATTTTACACTCATTTTTTTGTCAATTTTTCAGTGGAATTATTTGAGGCTCTTAGAGCTCGGGTATGTGACATCAGAAATACTGAATGAAAAGTGAGTTTGAATGACCTGCAAAAAAATAATAATAATAATAAAAATAAAAATAAAAAAAAATTGGGAGGTGTTCTTTTAGCTTTTCGGTGGGTTCGGGGAAGAAGAAAAGCAATGTGGTGGCTGCTCGGGCACGTTTTGATGTTGGAAGGCCATTTAATAGGCCAATTACAAGGTTTGTCTTTCACCCTTCTTTATATAACATAGTATGTTTTTTCTTTCGTAGTATACGACATATTTTTTATGTACGTCAATTTTAGTACTATATATTGTTTGTTTTTTAAAGGATGTTTGGATGTGTGTTTAGATTGATCGTTGCATTTCCAAATATTGGGTTAATCCAAATCCGCAGCACCCAAACACACCTGATGGCAGTTACAATCAGTTAATAGTTAGTTATAAAACAGTTACAAACGAAGGGACACATCTGTTGATTCATTCGAACCAACACACCCTTTCACTTGTACCTTTTCAATATATATATATATATACTTGAACATGTATTCGATTACAGATGATGACAGATTAATATAGCTTTTATTTTAAGAAAGATTAAATCTTTATTTTGTGTCTTGGTATATTTTGACCACGTTTTTAGACCATAGATCCATCGATTGAGGCCAACAATTGGTATCAGAGCAGGTTTGGTAATCTCTAACTAAATCATCATATACCAAGGTCTTACAAACTCTGTTTTGAATCGTTGCAAGTTCCTGAGTCTCGGTAAATTTTTTTTGCAAAAACCATTCGAACAACAATAATCAAAATTCATTTTATTGTATTCTACATCAAAGAGATTCCAATCTTTAGTCACCAAAGTAATAATTTTACCGGCATCTAAAGAGGCTCCTCTGGTTAAACCTTTTGCAAAAAAATCCGATCAAAATTTTCATACCGAAATAAGAACAAGACGCAAAGGATCAAGAAAGTACACGGTTTAAACAAACCGGTATCTAATCGATTCAAAAACAAAGATAAGAACCATGTACCAAATTCGAGATAACACAAAGTCATCAAGGGATCAAACGGCGTTCGAGATAAGAACACCATCCGTGCAGAAGAAAGATTGGTTAACCAAAGCCAAAAATACTCGGCGGTCAAACCATCAAGAAGAGCAGTTTCAAGTCTCAACAAGAGACGCTTTTTATCTCTTCAAAGAGATAAACAAAAGAGAGGCGTAAATAAAGCCAGGGCAACACCGAACCACACCAAAAGAGGGCATCGATTTATAATAACCCCCCCAGGTTCAAATTTTACAAAAAACAACCTTCTATTTATTATTTTTTATATATAGTATATATTAGTTTTATTAATATGTATTGTATAGTTTTTTTTTGATAAGTTACTTCATATATTATTTTAGTATCATGTCAAATTTTAGAATATATAATAACCTAATGATTACACTGCTTATTATATAATTAGGAATAATTTTTAAGAAGTAATTAACCTTAGGTTATTCACTTTTAGAATTTATAAACTCCGAGGATAGTTTCAAAATTAAAACTAATCCTATAAGGTATTGATAGTCTTTTAAGACACAAAACGACAAAGCGCGCTAGATTTTTTTTAACACACCCCGTGTTAGAATTTTAGAAGATTTTCAGTCAATATCCTAGAGATATGACGAAAGAAGGTGGAGAAAATGGAAAGAAGGATGTTAGTATAAATACTACACCTCAATTCCAATGCCCGATATTAAAACCCGCGAATTACTCACTATGGGCAATTCGAATGCAAATTATTTTAGAGGCAAATAGGTTATGGGAAACAATAGAGCCGTTAGATATGACTAAATCCGATAAGAAAAAGGAGAAAAATGCTATTGCATACCTTTACCAAGCCTTACCCGAAGATCAATTGCTTCAAATAACAAAGCACAAAACCCCTAAAGCCATTTGGGATGCTTTAAGAACTAGACACTTAGGCGAAGAGAGAGTTCAACAAGCGAGACTACAAACACTCAAATCTTACTTTGAGTTGTTACATATGAAGGAAGATGAAACAATCGACACCTTTACAGGAAAACTCACAACTCTTGTAAACAAAGCCGCTAGTCTAGGACACACAATAGAAGATCAAACCTTAGTAAGGAAATTACTAAATGTTGTACCTGATAGGTATCTTCAAATAGTTGCATCTATAGAACAATATTCCGACCTACGTACAATGACAATGGAAGAAGCAATAGGGAGACTTAAGACTTATGAAGAAAGGATTAAGTTTAAGAAATGAAAACAAGTGGGTAATCAAGAAAAATTGATCTTCACACGACATGAAGGTAGAGGAAAGCATTTTAAAGGACGTGGAAGTGGAAAAATAAATTTTCACAAGATAAAAACCACGAAAAATTTAAAAGAGAAAGAAAAGATGGAGAAACATCTTAGAACAACTTCAAGAGATCAAACATTAACTTTACCAAAGTAAAATGTTACAAATGCAATAAGATGGGACATTTTGCAACTAGGTGTCATTCTAAGACAAACACTAGTATGCAATCTAATCTTGTCAAGGAGGACTTAGAACCAACCCTATTAATGGCAATATTAGAAGACCCACTTGTAACAGAAGTTGAAGATCAAAATGTCTGACTACACAAAGAAGATGTAGGGCATAAAGAGACAAATTTTGATAGTTTATGGTATTTAGACAATGGAGCTAGTAACCATATGACTGGAGTGAAAGAACACTTCAAGGAGCTAGATGAGAAAGTTAGTGAAAAAGTGAGATTCGGAGATGGATCATACATAGAGATCAAAGGAAAAGGTTCAATCCTAATAGAATGTGATGACGAGAAACAAAGAATTATTTCACACGTATATTATATTCCAAGCCTGAAAAGCAATTTATTGAGCCTTGGACAATTCACCGAAATTGGTTGTAAAGTAGTAATGGAAGATAACGAATTACGACTTTATGACATGGACGACAAAATCTTCATGAAAGTTACAAGACAAAGAAACCGTCTATATAAAGCAAGTATAAGGATAGGTACACCTGTTTGCTTATTAGCAAACTTAAAAGATAACACTTGGTTATGGCACGCAAGACTAGGACATCTCAACTTTGAATCATTAAAATCTGTGGCTCAAAGGGAGTTAGTTCAAGGAATACCTACCATTAAACATACAACACAAATCTGTGATGTTTGTTTAGTTGGTAAACATAGTAGAACACCATTCCCAAAAAAAGCCAAAACCTGATCAACATCACCTTTAGACTTAGTTTATGGAGATTTATGTGGACCAATCATACCATCAACACCATCTGGAAAGAAATACATATTCTTGTTAGTAGATGATTACCCAAAATATATGTGGGCGTATTTCCTAGATACGAAAGATCAAGCATTTGATACTTTCAAGGAATACAAAAACACGATAGAAAAGCAGTTAAGGACAACATTAAAAATGTTCAGAACTGATCATGGTGGAGAATTCACATCAAATGAATTCACACAATATTGCAAAGAAAATGGCATACCACGACAACTTACCGCTCCTTACTCACCACAACAAAATGGAGTAGTTGAACGAAGATATAGGACAATCATGTCTACAACAAGATGTATGATGAAAGCAACTAACATGCCACAAAACTTTTGGGCTGAAGCTGTTAGACATGCTATATACATCTTAAATAGTGTTCCTACAAAGGCACTAGAAGACATTACTCCATATGAAGCTATTAAACGAAGAAAGCCAAACTTAGAAAATCTAAGAGTTTTCGGCTGCATAGCATATGCAAAGGTACCATCACAACGCCTAACAAAGCTGGATGATAGAAGCAATAGAATGGTATACTTAGGAAATGAACAAGGATCAAAAGCTTATAGATTATTTGATCCAACAACACAAAAGATATGTGTTAGTAGAGATGTGAAGTTTAAAGAGGATGAAGGATGGGATTGGAAGGATTACATGAGTGAACACACTAATGATGAACCTGAATGGATTAACTTCAAAATAGAAAATCTTGAAGCCATAGATGAACATCATGATCAAGAAATCCAACCAAATGACGAAGACAATGATTTCCCTAACAATGATGATGATGATTACACAACATCAACAACAAACTCACCCTCACATTCACAAACACTTCACACACCATCAACAATTTCATCACGAGTAAATCCTCAAGTTACACCAATCAACTCAATACGATCCAGCTATCAAAGTGATAGTGGTTCAACATCAACCACAGACTCACACTCACACTTTGATCATACACCAGTGAGAGGTTTTAAAACTTTAAATGATTTATATGAGAACACCGAGGAATTATTAATTGCAGAAGATGAACCTAAGAATTACAAGGAAGCATCAAACGATCAAAAATGGATTGAAGCAATGGAGGTTGAGTTAGATTCTATCAACAAAAACAACACATGGGAACTAACCACTCTACCCAAAGGACATAAAGCAATTAGCTTAAAATGGGTATTCAAGACAAAGAAAGGTGCTAATGGAAACGTAGTCAAGCATAAAGCAAGACTAGTAGCAAAAGGCTACATACAAGAGCATGGCATAGTTTTTGAAGAATTTTTCGCACCTGTAGCAAGGATGGAAACTATAAGATTATTACTCGCCATAGCTGCTAACAACAAATTGGAAGTACATCATCTTGATGTAAAATCTGCATTTCTACATGGAGATTTAAAAGAAGAAGTGTACGTTTCACAACCCGAAGGTTTTATAAAGAGAGAGAATTCTGGAAAAGTCTATAGACTTATAAAAGCTCTATACGGACTAAGACAAGCACCACGTACATAGAACATAAAATTAGACAACACCTTGAAGTCATTAGATTTCAAGAAATGTGCACTAGAACAAGCGATCTACACGAAGGCATCAAAAGACTTAATTCTACTTATAGGAATCTATGTAGATGATCTAATCATCACTGGCACACCAAAGAAGGAGATCGACAAGTTTAAAGCTCAATTGGAAGATAAATTTGAAATGAATGACCTAGGATTATTAGCTTACTATTTAGGGATAGAATTCACACAAACTGGAGGTAACATATCAATAAAGCAATCTGCCTACACAACCAAGATCCTAAAGGAAGTTGGAATGACAGACTGCAATGAAACCCTAATACCTATGGATCCAGGAACAATGGTCAACTCAACTGAATATAGAAGCTTAATTGGATGTCTAAGATATCTGCTTCACACAAGACCTGACTTAAGTTATCCCATTGGATTACTTAGTCAATTTATGCAAGAACCAAAAGAGCAACAAATGAAGGCCATAAGGCAAGTACTACGTTATGTTAAAGGAACAAAGAACTACGGTATCACCTATAAGCATAATGGAGGAAACAAGATACAAGGTTTCAGCGATGGTAGTTATGGAGTCAACACTCAAGAAGGAAAATGAACTACTGGAATCATTTTCTACTATGGTGATTCACCAATTAGCTGGAGCACACAAAAGCAAGCCACTGTAGCATTATCATCATGCGAATCTGAATTTATTGCAGCAACTGCAGCAGCAACACAAGCATTATGGTTGAAAATACTACTAAGCAGGCTTACACACTCAAAGGAAAAAAAGGTAACTATTATGGTTGATAACAAATCAGCTATAGAACTAATGAAGAACCCCGTTTTCCACGGAAGAAGTAAACACATTGATACGAAGTACCACTTCATAAGAGAATGCATTGAAAGAGAAGACCTACAAGTTGAATTCATAAGTGGAGATATCAGAAGGCTGACATACTCACAAAAGCACTACCGAAGATCAAGTTTCTAACAATGAGAAAACTTATAGGAGTTAAAGATCTAGGACACAGCGATTCTGATTAAGGGGGTGAATATTGGGTTAATCCCAATCCGCAGCACCCAAACACACCCGATGGCAGTTACAAGCAGTTAATAGTTAGTTATAAAACAGTTACAAAACAGTTACAAATGATGGGACACATCTGTTGATTCATTCGAACCAACACACCCTTTCACTTGTACCTTTTCCATATGTATATGTACTTTGTTGGAGTATGCTCGCGTCATAATAAATAATTATATGGCTAGACATATGTGAGCCTATGGGGTCACACACATATACACTGAGGTACCACTTTATATATCGTATTTATTGTATTTACAACATATAAATAACCTACGTAATGCGGGATCAATGTCGGGCCTCTAATAACTAAGTAATGTACTTAGTTTATTGGACTAGTGAGTTAAATGGGCAAAACCCATTTAGAGCCCACTTTGAACTGGTCTTGATCAGGAGAAAAATGAGGGACACGTTTAATATATAGATTGATAGTTACATTGATTTAGTGATATGGGATAGTAAAAATAACTAACAATACGTGTGCCACTCCCTTTTTCTTCCAAAAGATACGGCAACAACAATAGACCAAGAGTTTTTATATTTTTGATCTAAAATTGGTATCTTGATTATTCAAGACTTGTTTCCAAGGTTACGGGTTTAAGGACTAGCATCCAAGAGGTATACGGTGAAGTGTAGTGTGGACTATCATAGAGGTGATCTATTTTGGTCACTTGGTTTCAAGGGTAGATTTGTGTGAAGAAGGTCTTCATTGATTTCTACCGATCATGCTACAAAGGTATATAATTGTTATATTAATTATTGATTGATCATATGGCAATATGGATCCGTTGTTAGGTGATGTTCCGATGCGTTTGATTATTTATATTATGTTTTTTTATTCATCATCACCTATAGTGGTATCACGAGCCATCATATGTGCCATATGATTATCGGGTACGTGTAAAATGGCCTAAAATGCACTATTTTGATCGATTTATGAAACGATTTCAAATCAGGCCCTAAGGCTTAATTTTCTATGGTAAAATGATAATAAGAAGGTCGTAACATCAGTGGTTTTTGAACCTAATGCCATTTGACACGAATACCAAACGGGGTTTTAATTCTTGTTAATTAATTTCTTCGTTTTCATTGGCTAACAATTTATTTCTTGTTATTTATTTTGTTTCCATGGCAAATACATGCATGTTTGTCCATGGAGTTAGCCAACACCATGTTTTGATCATAATATTATTGTATTATTATGTGTGTATGCAAAGCCGATGAAAACCTAGACCACTTGTGCCTTGAATTGTCGTGAATGTTGTTTAATTTCGTGTTTTGGGGTTTTGCCATTGTTTCGGCATTCATGTAATGATATTCTTTTTGGTTGTAGCCATTCTTTGGGAACTTTTACATTAGTTAGAAAGTAGATTAGTTGTATTTTACTTTCAATTTCATGTAATCGATGCTTGGTGGTTAAAGGCAAAAGAGTTAAAGACATTTATGCGGAAAAGGGCTGCTGGAACAAGCTGCTGTATTTTAGCTTTTCCCGGCGATTGGTAAGGAGTTTTTGGCTAAAATTTGGTGTGCAGATACACAAGACATAGGCCTACAACTTTCTAGCTTTGAGCTAATCACGGGGAAGCCTCCTTCCAGGTCGTTTGGGCCTCCGAACACAGAAATTCTGGAATGACAGCAACTATTTTTCATGTGCATAACGGGGTTTCTACTTGCTCTTGATTGTCTTGGAGCAAGTGGGAGCCCTCCGTGTGGTTATGTGGTTTGTCCCTAGTTGACCCTTGGTTCTCGTTATGGCTCACGAGACCGAGCATAGGTTTGTTCATCGGTTGAGGCTTTGCATATTGTGGTTGTGTGTTTGTGTATTTGCTTCTTATATATCATGCATGTGATCATATGTAAATTGCAAATAGTTTTCTAAAAACTTAAACGAAACACAAACCATTTTCAAAACTAAGTCTTTTGATTTAGTTTTACAAAGTTTTTGAAACTTGAAATCATTGGTTTTAAAATAATACTTAAACTTATTATATATGTTATTCACTTTATGTATTGTCCAAACTTATTATCCACGTAGGATGAATATTAGTCATGAAAATGGACAACTCGACACACATAAATTAAAACAATGATTAGACTTAAGTTAATAAAAGTTTTCAACTTGTGCTACGTAGGATGAATGCATGCTTCTTTCATACACCTTTTGATTCACATCAAAACTTTTACCCGTCAAATTTAAGTCATGCCGTCCAATTTTTGAGAACACTTGCAATTACTTTTTGCCTATGCGTGGGACCTAGGTTGAATTGTAACCCAAGGTGACTATTCTCTATGCGTGGGACCTAGATATATTCTCGCATGTTCTCAAATTGGATGACTTAATCGAGTTAAGCGGTGAGACCTTGACCCAAAGCAAAGATGGGACTAGACATGCCAGCTTGACACTATTTGCTTGTTCACTAGTGCCATGAGTTCCATAAAGATCTAAGAGTTGCACTTGTAATGCAATTGGTCGACGTTACCTACCTATTGAATCTTCCATCACTAGCAGATCAACTGATGTGATGGTGGAACCTCAATGAGGATCTTAGCCTTTTTCGTAAAGTTAATTGTTTTAATATTGTAAACTTGGGTAGTCAATTTTAAAAAGGATTAATTATTGAAAATTACTAAAATTTGAATTTTGTTTATTTTGTAGATGACAACTCCAACTCAAACCATGAACAACTCGTCAATCAGATCAATTCTGGAGAAAGAGAAATTGAATGGTAACAACTTTTTGGACTGGTATCACAACTTGAGGATTGTCCTCAGGGCTGAACAAAAGTTTTACCATCTGGAAGAAGCTTTACCTGAAGCACCTGCTGCAAATGCCACTACGGCTGTTCATAACGCCTACACGCGTAGGTGCAATGAACAACAAGAAGTGGCTTGTCTCATGCTGGCAAGCATGATTCCTGAGTTGCAAAAGAACTTAGCAAACCTTGCAGCATTTGATATGCTGAGAGAACTGAAAGTTATGTTCGAACAGCAAGCAGAGCAGGAACTATTTGACACGGTCAAATCTTTTCATGCCTGCTAGCAGGAAGAAGGCCAATCGGTCAGTAGCTATGTCATGAAAATGAAAAGCTATCTGGACCAAATGGAGCGACTGGGATATCCCATACCTCAAATCCTTGGAGTGAGCTTGATACTTACCTCACTGTCGAAGGATTATGATCAATTTGTGCAGAACTATAACATGCACAGCATGGGGAAAACCATTGCCGAAATGCATAACTTGCTTAAACTTGCAGAAAGAGGCATGCCCAAGAAGGCTCCAGTTGTCCTTCTATCAACCAAGGCAGAATCCAGAAAAAGAACAAGGTGAAACCGCTGGCACTTGGCAAGGGACAAGAGAAGGGAAAGGGTAAGCTTGCTTACGTCCCCAAACCAAAAGTTCCCCCACCTGCTAAGAAGGAGCACCCGGCCAAGGACAGCCCCTGCCACCACTGTGGAGTGGTAGGGCACTGGAGACGGAACTGTCCCGCCTACCTAGAAGGTTTGAAGAAGAACAAAGCTAGCGGCGCTAGCACATCAGGTATCTTCACTATAGAACTCTATACTTTTCCTAACAATTCCTGGGTATATGATACTGGTTGTGGTACTCACATTTGTAATAATGTGCAGGGGCTTAGGGGAAGTCGAAAGCTGAAGCAAGGAACTTTACATCTGTACGTTGGTAATGGTAATCGTACAGCTGTGGAAGCAATTGGGAGCTTTGATCTTATCCTCCCAAATGGACTAGTTATTGTTTTGAATAATTGTCATTTTGCACCTACTATCACTAGAGGTGTTGTTTCACCTTCGCGTTTAAAAGATGATGGTTACATTCATACTTTTACGGATTTTGGCATTTCTGTTTCTAAGGATAATGTTTTTTATTTTAATGCTATTCCACTTGATGGCATTTTTGAAATTGATATGCGTGATCCTATTTCAAACAATAGTTCTATATATATTGTTAGCAACAAGAAATCCAAACGTAATTTGGATTCCACCTTTTTATGGCATTGCCGTCTTTGCCATATAAACAAGAAACGCATTACGAAGCTGCAACGCGATGGGCTTTTAGAGTTAACCGACCATGAGTCATTTGATAAATGCATTTCTTGCATATCTGGAAAGATGGCACGAAAGCCTTTTTCCTATGTTGGAGAAAGAGCTAAAGATCTACTTGGACTCATACATATTGATGTATGTGGCCCGTTTAGAACAATGTCTAGGGAAGGAGCTAACTACTTCATCGCTTTTACTGATGATTTCAGTAGATATGGTTATGTTTACTTGATTAAACATAAACATGAAGCCTTTGAAACGTTCAAAGTATTCCAAAGTGAAGTAGAAAATCAACTCGGCAAGACCATTAAGGTTCTTCGATCCGATCAAGGAGGTGAATATATGAGTCAAGAGTTTTTAGATCATCTAAAAAGGTGTGGGATAGTCTCATAATTCACTCCTCCATATACACCACAACACAATGGTGTGTCTGAAAGGAGAAATCGAACTTTGCTAGACATGGTTCGATCTATGATGAGTCTAACAACGTTGCCAATGTCCTTCTGGGGTTATGCTCTAGAGTCTGCTGCTCACATACTCAATATGGTTCCAACTAAGAAGGTTGATAAGACTCTATACGAAATATGGCATGGGAAGGTCCCTAATCTGTCTTACTTGAAAGTCTGGGGTTATGAGGCTCTTGTAAAATGAGACACACCTAACAAACTTGAGCCCAGATCTATCAAATGTATCTTTGTAGGATACCCAAAGGAAACGATGGGTTACTATTTCTACTACCCACCCGAGAACAAAATTTTTGTTGCTTGGTATGCTGAGTTTTTTGAGAATAGTCTCATTTCACAAGAAGCAAGTGGGAGCACAGTAGACTTTGATGAAGTTCAAAGCGAAGATGCACAACCTTCTAATGACACTATTGAACATCAAAATGAGACTGAACATGAAAGTGTTGAGCCTCTTTGAGATGTTGCGCCCATTCGTAGATCAGTAAAGATACCTCAAGCACCTGAACGATATGGTTTCTATATCGATGCTGAGGAACATGAGTTAGGGGATCATAGTGAACCCACTAACTATCGAGAAGCATTATCGAGTCCTGAACACGATAAATGGTCCGAAGCTATGAATGTGGAAATGCAATCCATGAAAGACAATGATGTCTGGGTCGAGGTTGACCTACCTCCTAATGCTATGACCGTTGGGAGTAAATGGCTCTTCAAGGAGAAGACCGACATGGATGGCAATGTACATACCTATAAAGCTCGTCTTGTAGCAAAAGGTTTCACTCAAACCTACAGGATTGACTATGAAGAAACCTTCTCGCCTGTTGCAGACGTTAAAGCAATTAGGATTCTGATAGCCATAGCAGCGTATTATGAATATGAGATTTGGCAAATGGATGTCAAGAGTACCTTCCTGAACGGCCACCTAAACGAAGACGTTTATATGGTGCAACCCGAGGGCTTCGTGAATCCAAAGCATCCTAGCAAAGTATGAAAACTTCAAAGATCCATTTATGGATTGAAGCAAGCATCAAGAAGCTGGAACAAGAGATTTGATGAGGAAATCAAAAAGATTGGTTTCATTCAAAATCTCGATGAGCCATGTGTATATATGAAAACTAGTGAAAGTATAGTCGTGTTCCTAATCTTATATGTCGATGACATATTACTCATGGGAAACAACATTCCAATGCTACAAGATGTAAAATCCTGGCTTGGAAAATGATTTGCTATGAAAGATTTAGGAGAAGAATTGTACATACTTGGAGTCAAGATCTACCGAGATAGATCAAAGCGGTTAATCGGCTTGTGTCAAAGTGCATACATTGACAAAATCTTGAAGCGATTTAGGATGCAAGATTGAAGTCTTCCAATGCAACCAAATACGGAATTGAGTAAGACTCAAGGACCCTCTACACCCGCCGATGTGAAGAGGATGAAGGGGATCCCTTATGCTTCAGCTGTGGGATCCATCATGTATGCGGTTAGGTGCACTAGACCTGATGTAGCGTTCTCTCAGAACCTAACGAGTAGATTTCAACAGAATCCAGGAGAATGTCATTGGACAGCTGTTAAGAACATATTGAAGTATCTATGAAATACTAAAGATATGTTTCTTGTTTATGGTGGTGATGTCGAACGTGAGCTCAGTGTTACTTGTTATACTGATGCAAGCTGGGAGACAGATCGTGATGACATCAAATCCCAGACAGGATATGTTTTCGTCATGAATGGAGGTGCTGTTGACTGGAAGAGTGCGAAACAAAGCACACTTGCGATGTCCTCTACAGAAGCTGAATATATAGCTGCTTCAGAAGCTGCAATGGAGGCAGTTTGGATACGGAAATTCATTTCTGGGCTTGGCGTTGTTCCCAGCAATGAACGACCTATGGATATGTACTGCGATAATTCCGGTGCCATTATCATAGCCAATGAACCAGGTGTTCTTAAGGGTGCCAAACACTTTCGTCGGAAAGTTCACTACATTCGAGAAGTAATCGAAAGTGGTGACATTCGTCTCCTCAAAGTTCACACAGATGACAACTTAGCTGATCCTTTTACAAAACCAATGTCTTGTACCAAACATGTAGAGCATGCTAGGAACATTGGGCTTCGACCTGCTAGTAGTCTCATGTAAATCTGTTTTAGTATTTGAATAATTGGAATGTTGAACAGTTTATATCTTTAATGAATTGATGTAATGGTTATAGTCATTTTCATTCATACCAACTGTATTCCATTTTTGCATGTTTAATCCATGAATAATTTATTTATTCTAAAATTGTCCATTGCTAGTTGAAGATATGGGAGTATCATCGAATTAAGGCAAATGTGAGCGTGTTGGTGATATTTATTTAGAATAAATATTAATTGATGTTTCCACCAAACTCACATGTTGTTCATTGTGATGAACATTGGACTGACCCAACCTTCGAGTATTTACTGCATGGATCGGCGTCAATAGTGAATCTCGCAAATGGTTATGTCTCTTATCCTCAGACTTGAGATGCAAGTAGGTTTTGCATGCGTGGAATTTCATTCTTTGAAATGGTTAAACGCTATCCTGAATAAGGTAGTTATAAAAACCATCTTCAGGAGTGATTTGAAACACATGAATGACACGTGCAGTCAAAAATAGGATTTGTTCCTCCACATGTCATAGAGTTAGATACTATTGGGCCCCTCGATGAGTTGAACAGATGTTTGTATGGCCGTACCCAAATGAGATTAAGATGAATCTTAATTCACTTGGTAATCTTGTTCAATATCTAGATCAAGAAACATAATAGTTGAACAAATGGAATGACTTTGATCCATGTCTAGTGTTCAACATAGTATCTGTAGCAAAAGGATGGATGACATGTAAACCATTTAAATGAGACGTCTAAAAAAAACTATCCTCACATATTTCTAGGGGCATTGGCGTGTTGCTAGACGCTAACCTTTGCTTGTATAATTACTTGATTATTATGACGTCGCAAGTGGGAGCTGTTGGAGTATGCTCGTGTCATAATAAATAATTATATGGTTAGACATATGTGAGCCTATGGGGTCACACACATATACACTGAGGTACCACTTTATATATCGTATTTATTGTATTTACAACATATAAATAACCTACGTAACGTAGGATCAATGTCGGGCCTCTAATAACTAAGTAATGTACTTAGTTTATTGGACTAGCGAATTAAATGGGCAAAACCCATTTAGAGCCCACTTTGAACTGGTCTTGATCAGGAGAAAAATGAGGGACACGGTTAATATATAGATTGATAGTTACATTGATTTAGTGATATGGGATAGTAAAAAGAACTAACAATACGTGTGTGATGAGGCGAAAAGTGTTACGCTTTTAGGGGGTCATTTAATCCCTAAATCGTGTTTTTATGATCAAATATTACCTTAAATCTTTCCTTTTGTCATTTTAGGTACTTTTGAGAAGAATTCTGGAAAACATGGCATTTTGGACGTTTTTGGAGCAATAAAGTGAAGAAAACGACAAAGTCTCAAAACCATGTTGGAAATCACACTTGACGGCGTCAGACACCATAAGGTGACGCCGTCACTTGAAGACAAAAGAGTTGGATTTTTTTTGTGCTAGACGCCCAAGTGAAGAAACCATGCTTTAACACCTGACGGCGTCAGGTGTTAGGAAAAGAAGGCCGTCACGTGTTAACTTAAAGAGAGACGACCTAGAAGACTTTATAACGTGACACCGTCAGAAGTAAATCTAGGTGATCCGAGAACCCTAAACACGGCGGGTTGACGGCGTCAGAGGCTAAAACCTGACGCCGTCAGAATGTATTTTCTATATATATTTTATGATTTTTCATTCATTAAAAGAGGAACTTTTTGGTGGAACACACACACAAAACCCTAGTCCGAATTTCAGACATTCTTAAGGGTTTCATACCCTTGTTTCTTCCATGTTTAATTAAATATAAGTGATCCATCAAATCATTCACTATGTCTATGTATTGTTTGATTTTATCTTATGCTTGTCTTTCTTTTAACATGCTAGGCTAGGTTTATTTGTGTTTGCTTAGATGTAATGAAACTTAGTTATTGATTATTGATTGAGGGTTTGTTATTATTGTTGTTGAGTGAATGTTTATCGATGTTAGGCTTAAGAAAACTGGCTAATCTCCTATATGGTAACTTGCTTGAACGTCTTAAGAAACATGAATCGGATGTGTACTACGATTTTAATGGTTGTGTTTAATGCATAAGTGACTATTAAGGAGGCCATGGTTAGGATACTAAATGTGTCGCCATAGGAAGGGATAAAAGCTTATAGAGTTGGGGAATATCGTACACGGCCCTACGAATGGTATTAAAGAATGCAACCAGTCACCCACGCAATTGTAACAAACCTATCAATCAATAAAAGATAACTAGGGAGTAAGGAAGTCTAAGTAAACACGTTTTTCTCCATATAAGTTTTCTCAATTTTATTTTATTGTCTTTTTACTTTTATTGCATTAGTAGCTTTTGGGTTAGTTGACTAGCAACGAATTCCACCTACTCTTCCAATACCCGAGATTTTTACTTGCTTTCCTTAAAATATAAAAATACAAAAAGAATCATCCCTCACCCTTAGACCTAATTAGACTATTTTCAATCCTAATGAACACTATTCCCCGAGAGAACGATCAATCCCCCGGTACTTGCCACTACACTATACTACATCGGTCAGGTACACTGCCTGGTGGGGATTGCAAGCTTCTCAAGATCCCTTGAGAAGTAAAACCTCTTGCGTAGACCGCAATCCACGCATCAGTGTGCCACTCCCTTTTTCTTTCAAAAGATATGGCAACAACAATAGACCAAGAGTTTTTATATTTTTGATCTAAAATTGATATCTTCATTATTCAAGACTTGTTTCCAAGGTTACGGGTTTAAGGACTAGCATCCAAGAGGTATACGGTGAAGTGTAGTGTGGACTATCATAGAGGTGATCTATTTTGGTCACTTGGTTTCAAGGGTAGATTCGTGTGAAGAAGGTCTCCATTGATTTCTACCGATCACCCTACAAAGGTATATAATTGTTATATTAATTATTGATTGATCATATGGCAATATAGATCCGTTGTTAGGTGATGTTCCGCTGCGTTTGATTATTTATATTATGTTTTTATATTCATCATCACCTATATACTTGAACATGTATTCGATTACAGATGATGACAGATTAATATAGCTTTTATTTCAAGAAAGATTAAATCTTTATTTTGTGTCTTGGTATATTTTGACCATGTTTTTAGACCATAGATCCATCGATTGAGGCCAACACCAAAATGTTTGTTCAAACACCCTTTAAAACTACACTTTTTACATCTGACTTAAACAACCATTAGATTCCAGTTTTTAAGCAAATCCAAACACCCCTTAAAACGACCAAATCACCCCTTTAAACTGTTATTTGGGAGCAGCCTCAAACATCCCTTAAAACTTCACATTTTGGAAGTCACTCACAGGGCCTTAAACCTTTCGGATTTCTCGGCCAAAAAGTCAAAAACATGGTTAGAGAAAAAGAAATATTATAGATTTGAAACTGAGTTCTTTGGGTAAACCTAAATTATACTGTGGCTTAAATTTTGCTATTATAAATGTTCATTGCACCTGAATTGACCTGGTGTCCATTTTTCTTGCTTTACTAACACATACATTTACAAGGAAATGCTCCTTTCATTTTTTTCCCGCCGTAATGTAGTTTTAATTGATTCCCATATACTCGACTCTTGATTTCAGGAACATTTGTGTGATCCCGCATTGAAAGAAACACTAGATGTGCTCGCTTCGTGTTTAGAGGCATCAACAGTTAAAAGATGGCAAAGTCTGCCTCTGTAAATGGCGTTGACTAAGTTAGTAAGTTGTAATATAATGTTTGAAATTCTAATTAGGCTTAACATTGCATGTCTCAGCATGCAAATATAAAACTTTAAATTACAATGCAACATATATCAACTCATCTTTGTAAATGGCTCTATGTCTACATAATGAAATACCAGAACCATGAACAACATGGATGCTAAATGCTTATTCGTTTCTGTTGAGGAGTTGATTCACCTTGCTACTCGCTGCTATAATGGGGCCTAGAATCGATACAATATATCATCAAGTAAACTAATTAGACAAAGAATTGATAGAATATATCATCAGGTAGAGGACTAAAAACGGGCTACGAGAGATTTCGACCCAAATTGAGTTGCTGTAATGGGTCGGGTCAGACCAAGTGAACTCCTAACTTTTTTTTCCTTATAAATCACAACTTTAGAGATTGTATTCTAATTAAATGGCCACAGTATGACTTTAAATATAATACTGTAACTTTGACATTGAAAAAAATATCGTGCACTTATCGACAACGTGAAACGACACCCCGCCGCAACGCGGCGAGCCGTAGCCCACCTCGATCATATAGTACAGTAAGTTTTATTTCCTTTCTTAATAACTTTACAATGCAACCTATTGAATATGTTTAGCGGAGTGTACGTTTCATCGTTAAGTTACAACATGGTTTCTTTCTTTTTATACAAAAAGTGTTATGCAACCAGTTTAATACCCCGTATAATGAATCATGATGAACCGTAGCACTTGATTGAAAAAACATGTTAATAACGCTAATGGTTTTAATACATATTCATTTCAATATGAGTATCTAATACACATGTAGACAACATACTTGATTGGATAGAAATTAAGTTTTTAAATTGTTAAAGAACAGGTGTTAACACGAGTAAAAAAAGCCGTAAAGATTAATTATAACTTTTTGTGTGTGTAATACTTACTTTAGGCTTATACAAAACATTTTCTTAATTCTAGATGTAGATTATTCATTCCGATGCTGGCTTCTATTAAACTCTTAAGATGGTTCAAATAAACCCTTTGAGTCGTGCTTTTTTGATCCTTTTACTAATCTGCAAACGTATTGATAATTTATTTGTATCACATTTGGTGCAATAACATATGTATATATTAAACATTTGATTTGTCATTGGAATAACTAAATTCGTGCATCATACAAGCCTAAGCATCTTAGTCTTTCCTTTAAAGTGATTCTATTTTTATTTGCATTTGAAACAATATGTCGAATAAATAGTCCATTACGATTTATTTTGGGAAATTCTTTATTTGTCCATTCATTGATTAAGCAATGGTTTGTTACAATAGGCAGTTGTACTCTGCTTAAATTCAATAAGGCTCCAATATCTTTAGAAGATATAAATTGAATTAATATTGAGACAAACTTTTAAAAATATATAAGCTTTTTAATACTTGGTTATAATTTTTTAGGACTCGAACATCAGTTGACAAAAGAAAACCACGTAAGTTATGTGTAGTATAAACTATGTGCTTGAAATAATATGTTTCGCGTTACTATGATGAAAGTCGCTCATGCATTTTATACATTTTTCATCAAATAATTCTATTTAGAAAAAGTTAGTTAAATGAACTTCATTTATTCGGTCGAGTAGCCCTGATCAAAACTAAGCATAGTAACTAAATACATAAAATACACATAACCCTTGCAAAGCTGATGATTCTTTACGATTAACAAAGCTCGTGCATCGCAATTCGAAATCCTTTAGTACAAAAGAAACTATCATTGTAAAGTGGTAACATTTGGTATCCTTTAGTAGAGTATCAGCATGCATGGAAAGATGATCAAATCGAGGAACCTCAAAGCTGAGAACCACTAAGTAAGCAAATCAAACATGCACTTACTACTTACAACCATGTGTACTAATGGTCAAACACATCTTTGAGTATTTTTCATGTGAAATATTTCTATTTGTAAAAGCTTAATAAAGCGATTTTTTTAGTTTAACACTTTAAGTTTCGCGACTAATGTGAACACACGTAATTAACCATTGCTAGACTAATGCACTTCATGCTAATCGAAGCCCGTGCATCGCACGGGCCATGCTGTCTCGTCTCATTAAATAAACAAAAAGATATGATAATCTACAAAAGACGAGTGTATTCAGTATCTTGTCTTCTGTCTTCTCTTCCACACACGCCATATTTTCAAACTAGTTTTGCCCCTCATGACAGATCATTTGCAACTAAGCCAAAGTTATTCAATCATGGATGTCCTAGAATCCAGCTCTTTATCATGGATATTCATCCCAGATCACAATCATCATCCATGGCTAGCAACTCTTTCATGGGTCACCTTCTTCTTTTTAACTTTTCTAGTTCCAGTTTTCTCTCACTTTATAGTATATGACTGCTCTGACTGTGGTATCAACAGTCGTCGTCCATTCGACTGGATCGTGCAAGTTTCTATTTCCTTGTTTTCGACGTTGTCTTACGTTAATTTGTGGAGGTTTACTCGTAATCATGGTTTAAGGCGGTTTTTGTTTCTTAATAAGTTGGATTGTGTTGGTGATCATGTTCGAAAACGCTATACCGAGGAACTTCATGTATGTGTTTTTGTTATTGTTTTTACATTTTGATCAGTGTATGATTATTTCTTAGTGTTGTTTATGTTATTTTATCATTGTAAGCTGATTATGTTATTTTAGCAAAGTGGTGTGTGGCCGGCTTATTAGACGTTTATATTATGCAAAAAGTTATACGGAGTACTTTTTTAAGAAATAAATAACACAATAAAATTTTTCTTTCTATCAAGTAAGCTTAATTTAGACGATAATAGTTACATGGATTTAATTTGTTAATTATAGATCAACATTTTTCGAGAACTTTGGACTTGATCTTCCTCAACCATAAGTTTCCTAAGGACGTGTCACGGGATTTATGGTAAACAACAATGCGTATTAAGTTTAGGTGAAAAGTTTTAATTTTGTGTCCATAAAGAGGTCATCAATCACATGTTCTTTAATCACTGGATGTGAAAGATACCAAACCACACAATTTTAAAACCCCAAATAGGACAGATGTCAAGGTGTGCATATAGCCATATACCGAGTAATTACCACAGGAAGATCTCATCTTAAGCATGCATCACATGTCTTAATCTCTTAAAAGTTACAGTATTAATTTTTGAGTAATGTTTCTCTCTTATTATACCCCTTATTGTAAATAGCAAACTTTTTATAATTAATATTAGTTTTGAAAAAATCGTACTACTTTCTAATATATAAACAACATACACTTCCTTTTACCCTTGTCTGGAATGGAAATGAATGATCAAGAAAATTTTAATGTTGTGGTTACTATATATATTGTGCCAAAATATCACTATAATTATCTGACGCTATAAAATCTCGTTGCTATTACACGGGTAATCATATAGTCTTTATTAATTAACCAAGCTGGATAATTATATATTTTTTTTCCTTAAGTGCGTGCTCAAACTTTTGATTCTATATTAAAACTACATATTTTTAGTATTAGAGTTGGCAATTAACTATTGATTTTATCTCGAAAGAATAGAGTTCGATTCTTTGTAAAGTAGGAAATCTTGTAGAGTAGATATATTCTTGTTTTTAAAACATAATTTTGTGTTTGCAAATGCCAATTCCTGCTTCTTTTTGTAAAGAGAGGGACAAGTCATTGAAGTCAAATGTGTTGGGTCAGGTTTGTTTGATTACAATATTTAAATACACTTTCGGCAACTTTCTACCTGAAGTGTTTCTTTTATATAGCTAAATTTGTTAACTCGTTTGATCATCTAACTAGCTATAAACCATAACCTGGATTGGCTAAATCATAAGTAAAGGAGTCAAATTCACCACATTTATTATAAGAAACCTCATTCTTGTTAGTTTGGGCAAAACTAACATAAAAATTTATTGTCACCTCAATGCAGCGATCTACAATGTTTCTCTGCGCTTTTGTCCTGCCATGTTTTCTTGCTGATAGTGTTTACAACATATGGTGGTTCATCTCAGGGGGAACTGAAATACCGTACTTTTACAACATCTACTTTAGTCATGCCATGGCATGCATGATACACTTGGCTTCTTGGTTATACCGGACATCACTATTCTTGCTTGTTTGTGCTCTTTTCAAACTCACGTGTTCTCTACAAATACTTAGGCTTGAAGATTTTGCTCAAGTGTTTGACAAACTATCTGATGTGGGTCCAATATTGGTGGAACACCTAACTATCAAAAGAAACCTCCGTGTTATAAGTCACAGGTTTCGCGCATTCATTTTATTGACACTGATCCTGGTTACCGCAAGTCAATTTGCTTCTTTGCTTGTGACAACTGTGGAGGGTTCGATTGTCAATACATCTACTACTGGAGAACTTGCAGTAATCCCTCTTTCTCTTCTCTTATATTTACATATTTATTGCTTGATTGTACCAATGTCTCTTAATGTTCATTTGAGTTTAGGATTGACTTTCTTGGTCAAAACTAATAGTGGTTACCAAGAAGCATGCTAATTTGGAATAATTTGTTCAATGTGACTTAATAGTTCAGTGATGTTTGGAAAACCTTTTGCGTTTGTCCTTGGTAAAAATGACTTCGACAAGTTTTGTTGGAGAGGTCAAACTATAATATATTTGTTTTAAGGGGGGTAATTTACATTTTCATTGAACTTTTTTACTAATTAATGCCTAGCACTACAAACATACAAGCATAGCAATCACTCAATCTTCAGATAAATCTTCAAATCAAAATGCAACAAGACATATAATTGTTTATGGTTATTATTCAAACAAGAAAAACCCAAAATTCCTCTTCAAATCAAAATGCAACAAGACATATAATCTTCAATTTATGCAATTTACCCTTCTTTTTTTTCTTTCTAAAAAGGTGATTTTTTCAATGTTTTCGGGCTAGGACATGCTTCATACCTTAAAATTTGTCACCTTGCAAATCAACAATCAATAAATACAAGTTAAGTGCCTGCAAAGAAATGTGTATCACAGGTTGTATAGTTCATGTCTCGTGTATCAGTTTGTTGATTTATTCAGATAAAAATGTTGAATGATGCAGCTATGCTCCATTACACTTGTGTTTGGTCTATATATATGCCAACGGAGTGCAGCAAAGATCACACACAAAGCTCAATCCTTGACAAGCTTGGTGACCAAATGGCATATGTGTGCTACTATCAACTCCTTTGTTGACATGGGCACCACTGATGAGACTCCAAAAGCTAATTTTACTCCACGAATGGTCGAGTCACATTCAGACGATGAGGTAGGAGATGGTGACGATGAACTAGACAATACAAAGTTCATTCCAGTTTATAGAAATACGATATCATACCAGCAAAGACAAGCTTTAGGTGAGTTTTACTCAACCCCTTAAGAACCTCTCAAGTAGACATACCAAGCAAATTTGGTGATTTGGGTAATGGGTCAAAACGGGTCCGGTCCTGTAAAGTCTAGTATGGGTCACAAAATGTGCATTCGACCAGTTTACATTTCAAGTAGTGTTTTTTCTTTTTCTTTTTCTTTTTTTATTTTTTTTTTATTTTTTTTATTTTTTTATTTATTTTTATTTATTCAATGCAATTTGACCTACTGGAGATAAAATATAACCGCATTTGATTCATTTACTCATAATGGATCCATATTGCTAACTCCACTTTGATGACTTGCAAACTTTGATTATATTAATAACTGATCTTTGTTGCAGTGACATATTTTGAGAACAATGAAAGCGGGATCACGGTTTATGGGTTCATGTTAGATAGGACATCTATAAACACCGTCTTTGCTATTCAATTGTCTCTCGCGCTTTGGTTGTTGGATTATACGATTGGCTTTGCATGACCCTTCAAGTTACTGACTTCTCAAACCCTCATACGTGGCTTTGTGTTGCAAACAAACCATTCTTTTGACAGAAACATGAAAATAACCCGCTTATTCTTTCAGTATCTAGAGTTTGCCTGTTTGGCATTATAGAAGAACGATGATTTTATTGCAAAGAATTGATCAAATATGATGGTTTGAAAAGTCATCACTTAGTCCGTTATCTTTCAAGGTATGTGCATATTGCTTATGTACAGTTTAATTTTTCTGGACTATCTTTGGCATTGGGATTACACGCAAGTTAGTTCATGTCTGCTGTCTTCGTTGGAGGTTGCGGCCATGTGTAGCTGAATTCATCAGTTATGAATTGTGTTTTTATCATAAAAGCCTGGACTTAATCTTGTTTGTGGGTGCCTTTGTACACAAGTGAGAAGATGCGAAGATATGATTGTGGATCTTGTTTGTCTAAAGGAATGAATAATGAGAGAACAAAAGGAGACTAGAATTTAGAAGTCTAGAATATTGATATTTCAGCTTGGCATGTTTTGTGAGGAACATTACAGTCTCACTTGTTAGTTGTGAATTCCGATATTTCATGATCTTCATGATTGGTACAACTCAAAAACTAATTATATCTCAACTCCGGTCATTCACGAAGCGGTGTGATATCCGCACCACAAACATGCATATATGGTGTTGTACCATGTCCCTGTTCATTCAGATAATGTGATTATGTGGTGTGCACATCACTTTTTATGGCATGCATGTTAGAAGAATTTTATAATCATGACTTACATATAAATTATTTAATTATCAAGTAACATCATATTGCGGAAAGGTAGGATAAGGTAGTAACATATAAAGGTTAAACTAAAAACATAAATAAAGAACGTACCGTTGCAATCTTGAATCTTGGGGATGAACCCTAATTAGGTTTATGCAAATCGAGGCCTAAACAACAAAGTTAAATAGGCAACCTAAAAATCCAAAGAGGATTTCTCTAACGATCATGTTACGGCGCTATTGTTACGGATTCAATTAAATTGCTAGTTCCAAGTCACAAGTAAAGCCATACAAACAACGAGGTTAAGCTTTAATAAAATTAGACGATATAGTACGACCCATAATGTTTAGCGTCTGTCGGACTCATCAAAAACAATGGTTGGAAGGCAGTAAGATATCATGCCATATTAGTGCACAGTTCATCATATGTTATGCATTGCAGTGGGATGTTAATTATACTCTAAGATAGATATCTCAATGTAATACTTACGGATACTATACAATATCTAAATAAAAGGTTTTGTGTTGCATTGAGCTAGTCCAATCCTCTGTCGAGAATGAGAACAAAGGGAATGTTATATATGCATTTAAACCTTGTTCAACAAGTCATTGCTAGCACCTCCTAAAGTTCTAAAACTCGACTCAACCCCCTCTTTTTTTCTTGTTCGACCTATAAATATTTCGTGCATTTATAATTATATAGTAACTATTATATATAAAAGGATTTGCTAACCAATGCTACTGGGCAGAGGTTAATGTGTAGTTAATGAACACAACTTTTAATTAATAAAAAAATGCATTAATACACATAAGATGAATTGTAAATTACTATATTTGAATAATGATTTTCACTTAAATAAATTAAAAGTATTCATTTTATAAACAAATTAACCCATGCCACTAGGCGAGTTACAAAACCATATATAAATTTATATAATTGATCTCATACGCAACGCTGCAATCCCATAGGTCTTCAAGTTCGATTCTGACAATATGCTATTAATATTTATCACAAACTCTCAACAGCTTCCACTTGGATATCTATTAATAGGCATAATTGACATTGGTTTAGCTCTAGCAAACGCCAATGCCCCTGAGACCACTCGAGCTAGGTTTTCCTGGAAAAAACCTTTCAATGTATTCATCGATTATTATTTATCCTTTTATTTCTCAATACTACGTTAATAAAGAATATGGATCTCAGTATTCTTTAATACAATTCTGTTTCTCGTGTTATGATTAGCAAGATTACCAGAAACATCTGAACCGTTATTCCGATAGACTTTGGGCGTGCGCACACGCAAAACATCTTGGTCAAACCTACGAGGGCCAGCAGTATTTAAACTTCCCAAACAGAATTTTGAAGGAACAAATTCTTTCTTGACTTACAAGACAAACCATGAACTTTGCAACACTTCTGAAAACCAACCCTTACTAACTACCCATTACGGATAGCGGTAGATTGCTCCACAGAAATGCACTACATCCATGACACTTATCTGGTATCTCAAGTCTGAGGATAACTAAATTAATGTTTACTTACTGACAACGATCATAAGTTAAAATACATGTAAGTTAGGATAAGTCCTATATTCAATCATTGTATCATGTTGAAAATTTGGTATTTCAACGCATCAATATACTTTCAAGTATATTCTAACCAATACTTCAGGTTTGTTCTTAGTCTTAATGATATCCCATATCATTAATTGACAACGGACCAATTTTAGAATCTAACATAAGTTAATTCATGGATTTAAACATTTGCAAATATAGGATACAATCTTATTATTAATGAAAACCAAACGTTACTTAGACTTTAATTCCATTATAATTAATAAATTGGCTTAATATCCTTTATCCAACTACTTAAATAGATCAATGCAATGATAATTCTAGTTAATGAATTATGCCTCAAGTCATTGTCAATCATTACTGTTGACAAGGCATACAGATCAACTAACTTTGAGCCTATAATAATTTGAGAATACTACTTCAAGAATTTAATTAAGGCAAAATTCTTGTAGTGTGTAATCCAAAAAAAAAAAACCCTATGTTGATATAGCCTATAACATTTCATAAATGGTGTGATATCTAACCACCAAATTTATGACAATCAAACTTTCAAACATTTTTAAAGTTTAAAGTAATCTAATTCTTCAATGGTATAATGCAACTATGCTCTTATTGAGCACAACGTAGTTATACATGCCTAACAAGGATAAAATCCCTACCATGATAGTTACTGAGTGTCATCTCGAAATTAAACTTAGCATCATTGTATAAACTACAATATGCTCTTAAATCCCGTAAACTTAATTTATCCATTGTGTAATCCTTTATGCCTACCAATCTTTTAAGAGTTTACTTGTCAGCAATACAATTACGGCAAACAATTTGTTCATGATTTGTTTATACTTTAGAAATTTAGGAGCAATTCCAGGTTCGAGGATCATTATTCTTAAGTTCAAATATTCCATTAGAATATCTATTACAAAGCTATAAATATCTTTTTGATTAGATTTATTTTAACGTTATGTTTATGAATAAACATTATCAAGTTGTATGTTTTATTTTTGTAAATCATGTAAGTAAATTTCAGTTCCAATAAGACTTAAATTTTACTTAATGGAATATTTACTTCTATATGTTAACAACATATATGATTAGTAAATCAAACATAAATACTCCCACTAGCTTTCAGGAATACTTAGATTATCTTATTTCAATTATAAATCAAATCATGCATTAATAATTAAACCATAAGACTAATCTCTTAGATGCATGTATTTAGTCCAATTCATGGATTATTGCACTTTGTATACTTTAAAGATTTGATTTGAATTCAATAAACTCCTTTTGATTACTTATCGTCATCTTCTCAAGTAAGTCAATTAAGAAAGAGTTTTTGACATTCATTTCAAATTTCATATTCATATAAATATGGACAATCTTACCATCTTTTGTATCTTTTAATGTTCTTAGAAAGAGTATTCAATCATAGTTGAATTGCTTAAATATGGATTGAATAATCTTGTAATAAAGACATACATTAAAATATGTTACAATTTTATCCATATGATTTTTCTAACAAAAGAATTAAACCACTAGGGGTTACATTATCCCTTTTTGAATTAAATCTCATCATCGTTCTCTAACTATTAAGAATTAAAATAAACCAACATTTGGTAAAATTTGAATATCTTTGATGAGAACAGCATCTAATAACATTCATAGTGTTTAGTAGTTACCACAATCCCATTATTTTGGTAATACTTCATTCATAAATTCCCAGCATTATTTAACCAACTATCTGAATATCCAAGTGGGATCTATGAATGATAATTCCATAATCTTGAGGTTCATCATTTACATGTTAAGCCTCATCATGATTCGTTGATAGTGTGTTTTTAGAAGATTATGTATTTTGTATTTTATCTTTTCAAGATTAAAAAACTCCCACTTGCCTTTAGTAATCTATAGGGACTATCTATAAATACCTAGCAGTTAGAGCAACAATCAAAATTTTCTCTTTTCGGGATATTACAAATACACATTTGACAGTTCTGACATTCTTTTGTTAATACTCCGTGACACAGTTAAGTAGCTTAACATAATTCAGACTTCAATTTTTAAGACTTTAATGTGATTCATGACATTCCATGATGTCTATAAATCTTTCTAGGGAGTCTAATTGAGTATATTCAATTTCATACTCAACTTCATAACCTTGATATCTTTTGGAAGAAAAGAAGTTATTAGTTATCTTTAATTAAACAATAACAATAAGAGTTTTGATTTTCCTAAACTGAACACACCATAAACTTGTTGGTATTTCATTTAGAACTCATACTTGGTCAGACAATCTATCAATATGGAAAAGGATAAACTTATACTCCTTTTGATTAACTATTTACCAACTAAGTCGGCTAATGGTTGAAATAGAATTTCAAGCCAATTCGCATGCTTTAGCAACACAAGTACTTTTGACCAAGTCACATAATGTTCATGGTCTCATTCAAAACATAAATGTGTTATAATCCGCACCATACGTTATAAGTCAGTTGATCACTAATGACTTCTTGTATATGTCTTAATTAAAAGACCAATAACAAGTTAACGTCTTACTTTATTATAAGTCTTGTAATACTAAAGACTTCATGTTTATAACTATACAATAAAGTATAAACATGGTATAATTAAAGTTAATCATGAACACCATCATTTTAGTTTCAATAATATTTTCAAGAAAACATGTTAAACTAACTACTTCTTTATTTATGTCATTCTTAAGAATACATAATTATTGAAAGTAGTATTATATTACTTCATGAATTTATGTCATTCCAATAATACATAAATATTTAAGTTGTCTTGTTATCATATTGATACATGTCTAATAGATGGTCAATGTATAACTGTTCTTATCCATGTTGTCTCACGCATTACATTGATTATATGTGCTCTATAATATTCTTCTTCTATGTGTTTAAATGTAATGTATTGGATTAGTCTCTTACTTTTGCAGTTAAGAGGAATCCTTATGGTGGGGTGGGTGGTGGGAGAGTGTGTGTTGTGCATGTGAACAACTATGTGTGTGTGTGTGGTAAGTGGTGAATATGCCGTTGTTATTGTGGATGGGTTGCTCTCGGGTGTTGTGTGTGTGGG